>MU940784.1:0-38621 GCA_036418165.1 Cooperia oncophora
ACTCAAAGTCGCACCTGCTACTCACTACCTGAAATGTGTCCTGAAGGGCCATGCCTTCCCACTTGACACTTTGTAACATTCGACAGTCTATCTGCGGTCTCGTTCACTGCGATGATGGGGCGTGTCAGGCCGGCTGGGTTTGGCGTGGCGCCAAATCCGTTTTCCACTGTTGAACCAAGGAAGCGACAAGGCTGACCAGTAAAGGTCAACAGGTCAGTTCGAAAATTTAGATGAGGTGCACACCGTTGTACGCCCCTTGGCACGGTGAACTCAAAACTTCCTTTGGAATTTGCTGAACGATAATTTGAAAGAAGTGAAAGAAATTTGAAAGAAGAGGTTTTTCCTCTCGCTTTGCCCTCGGAAGCGTGCTGGCCCTCGAGCGGCCGGAGCCCGTGACACAACCACTTTCGCCAAAAACGGGTGTAATATCCGTGCTTACGAAGTCAAATAACCACCGGGGACGGCATTCCAGCAAAATCTGATATTTTTACTCGATTCCGAAAAAAGTGGAGTTGGGTTAGCAATGATTGAAATACTTCAGAATCAACCTATCACCGATGAGTGGCATTCGCGCTGAATAACTCGTTGGCCATGCATTTTCTCGAAGAACAGTATCTGGCTCACCTGACGGGTGAGCTCCAGCGTGTTCACACATTACTCATAGGTACTCCCGTTTCCGAAGCTGGGTGAACGTCTTGGCTAGAAACGTATCTGTAGGGGTAGTCAGACCCGCTGGAAATGAACATATCACTAGTTGAGCGCACAAACCCTTGTGACGTGTGGTACGAGACCGACAAGCACAGGCACCTTTTTAGAAGACACCAGGCTCTCTACTGGTGAAAAGCTGATCGCAGGTCCTCTTACAGGCAGAAGGGGGGACCGCGGATGTTTGAAGCTTTGTTGATCATGTTCCTAGAAAAGGGAAAAGAGCGCGAGCACATAGGAACTGACCTCACGCTTATCAAAACCGATCACTACCAGTTGCGCTCCACTGCCACATTTCAGTATCCCCTCCTCACTTATTTGAAAACCCTTCCACAACCCCATGAGATAACATGTGAAGCAGCAGGGCGGGGAGCGAGAAGAACTCTTCCATAACTCTCTCAGAGAGTCTTCAGCAAACTTTCAGAAAGAAAGTCTTGAGCTCAGCATCACAAGAGTGCAAGCGGTGTAAAAGCATTCAATTTGCACATGGCCGACTGACCTCTTGAACGGCTTCCGCCTGGTAGAGATCATATCACTCAGATTAGTCGTTTTCCAATCAAGTTTTTGTCGCTCTGCCCATTCAAAAGTGTCGAGAACGAGCAGCCCCGCACGGCGGCGCGCCAAATCGCAGCTTACACTGGACACGCCTTATGGCATCGCCAGCGCAACAAGGACATGTCTAGCTTTCATTTGAAGAGTTTCGTTGAAGGTCACATAAAGTCGATCCACCCCCTTCTGCTTATTTTTCCCAGAATTTGGTTACTTCGAGGTTACCTTTTTATGAAGGGATCAAGATTTAGTTTGCCTCACATGCAAGCGAAGACGGCTAATGTGAAACGAGACTGGGGAGGAAGGCGTTTCATTCATTGTTATTTCATCTGCTTTTATTTATTTAGGTGCCTAGAGCTGCGATATAGCACTGCTCAGTGGTTCAGTTTAAGACCTAGGCTAAAAAGGGAGCTGAGATCAATTACAGGCATTATCCTGCAAAACGAGGGAGACGTCGTGAAGCGGGGCGTGATTGGAAGTAGCCAGGAAAGCCTTTGACACACAGATGTTACGCTTCAGGGGGGGGTGATCAGTTGTGGAAAGTGACTGCCCAATTTGGGCACTCCAAACCTACGCTACTCACAATGTTCTCTCGGCTTACGTGGGGATAATTAGCTGTAATGTGAACATTAATTCAAACAATACACCTAGCATACCTATAAAACGTCTATCTAGAATCTTGCAGGGGGTTCAGATTTTGGATTCGAAACTTTGCCCCGGAATAGGCGGCAGTCAGAGAGATAATCACATCTATATGTTTGCAGCTTGATTTATATGGTGGATAAAATTTTGACCCTCAGGCCGAGACTGTGTTATTTATGCTTGCACCTTCTGTACACTTTCTCCGGCTTAGTTTGCGCTATCTCTGTTATACACCGTCCTACCGACCTTAGCTGATGACTTCCGATGCGTGTAGGGCCAGACAAGCCCTAGGTTCGGGCAATTCTGTCCTCGGTAATTTGCCGCTGAGAAGTCTGCGATCCGCAAACCCTTCGCGACCTATGCACCGAGCCGTCGGCGATCAAAAACCTCTCTATGTACCCAAATTGCTGAGAGCTTGTCTCTCGGTTAGGGCTAAACACAAATACATACCACGTGCCACAAGGGTGAAGACGCCTGGTATGCGAACGATGGCGCAAAACTAGCTTTGACGAGTAAGCAACAACTAATGGTCCGTTTCGCCCTCTCTGAGAGAAACCATCGTTTTTTCGACACACCCGGGCCTAACTAGAAATGGCTAATTAGCGCCAAAACACCCATAGGCAAAAAGGAATAAAACTAATGTCGACATAATTACTGAGGAACTCTGACCTGTACTGAGTCCAAGCGAACATAATTGTCACCCCGGAAGTCTCTTAGATGTGATGTTCCTGTACTCGTCTCCCTCTCCTATTACGGAACCTTCTGAGAACTGCTTGCATTTTCTTGGGATGGAGAATATATTGTTCATGTCATGCCACTAATAAATGTTCGCATAGCGTTGATATACTGCTCTAATTAAGACGACGTGACATACTAGTTATATGGAAGGGTTTCACAAGGAGAGTTATTGTAACCTAGAAAACAAATGCCCTCTTGCTACGTAAGCAAGGATCCCTACCCCTTTACCATATTAACAATACCCACACCTGAAAAAGGTTTTTTTTCAGTGCTGCTTACTTCATTTATGAACAATTTGATTGCCAATTCCATTTCATATGTATTCGCAAATCAATAAACTAATATCTACTTTGTTGCTGCTGAGGACACATGTCATATCCCGCTTATGAGCACATGCTTTTGCTGACTACTTCGCAGAAAACTGATAGTTATACTCGTCCCCATGTGAATCCTTGTCGAGCGTCTAACTCAGGGCACGTTGGGAATTCTCCACAACAGGGGTCGTATTTGGCGCTGGAGGGAAACGTTTTTGCCTCTGAGAAGAATGCTTTGTGTTGTTGACTTTTCTCTGTCTTTCCCATTTCACATGCGCTACACGCCCCCTCCCTCTCCGGAATCTTCAATATTTTTGGGAGAAAACTGGAGAATTTTTGAAAAAAAACTGCCTAAAAGTGGCAGGTCAGATGGGGTTGGGGGAGTTGGTCGTATTCGTATCAGACTAGAAGAGGAAATTCGGAGAGGGTCTTGAAGAGGAAAACGTTCTCAGTGAGCGGGTAGTATTTTACAGAATTCTTCGCTCTTATCCAAGCGGTCTAGTTCGCTTTCATAAGAATGACCCCATTTTCATGTTCCATAATGGATGACAAGGGCACTGGGGCCTACATGAGTAGACCCTATAGCAGGTAAACTAATTACTCCTAACAATTGATATCCGTCTTACACCTAAAGGAACGAGCCTGCAATGACCAATGAAAATGTAAGCGATCGCATAGGAAGAGAAGAGTGGTCCACACTGTGCAACTTGGCACCTATTACGCGTTGGAAAGTTGTGAGGTAAAGGCGTTCAGGCGCTAAGTTGCTTCAGCGACAGCTCCCTTTTTCTAGGCGAACTCCGCCTCGTGGCTCCGCTCCCGAAGTACACCTTGTAGCAAAAAAACTATACCAGCGCACGGTTAGCATGAAATGGTAGCTTCACTGTTTCTTCAGGGGTCGTTTGGCTCACTATAAAAAAAACCGGCTGGCTGGGTTCGTCCCAGCTCGTTGACCTTGTACTCAAGCAACAGCCTGGGGCTGGAGGGTTCTGTAAGAGACGTTTTCACCGTTTTCTTCCGCGTTTTTATTCCAAACACAAGTTCCTGACAACTTTTCTCCCCCATTTCAATACCACTTTTTCCAGTTGTATTCTGTCCCGTGTCTTTAACAGCTTGGCGCGGAGAGATGACTTGTGAACAGAAATTCACAGAGGTGACCCAGTTTGCTGGTAAGTCCGGGAAACTCGTACAATTGAGGAGGATCTTCATTTAAGAGCATTCTCAAGGATCCGTAGCTGAACATCATTACCCGCAAATGCAATCGTGGCCTTTGACCTATAGTTCACCACGAAAGATTTCAATTGAAAAACCGACTCAGTAGAATCATTACCGTGTTGAGTAAAACGAGTATGTGTCGACCAAAAATCAGATGTAAAAGACGAAAGTAGTATACCAGTACCAAGTAATAGAATTATCCATGCGAAAACCTGTTGACCACTGAACTGCATCAATAACGAGGCTGGAATGAGATTTATGCTGATTGACGAATTACTATGGAGCTATACGAGAGTAGTTCCGTACTAAGAAGTAGTAGGAGCATAACTACAGCCACTGCAGAAAAATGCACAAAGGTTCAGTTCAAACTAGAAATTCCAATTTAAAGCACTGAACTAATGCTCAAGCTGTACGAGCAAGTTACGTTAGTGAGTAGTAGAAGATTGCCCAGCTATTCACGCCCCGTTAATGGGAGCATTGAGCAACAAAACTATGTCGTGTCTCGGGAAAAGGTTTGCATTACTGAGAAGGACTGCGAAGAGGCTTCATTCGATTTTAGATGATTTTTTATGAGAGTCGCACACGTCTTTTATGGAGATTTGGCGAGGGAGCTAAAAAAAAGTAGGCGGAGAAAGAATGGTTTCATATTCTCAAATGAATGTGGAGAATGCACTAAGTGTTTGCCACTAATCAGCTCTGACGCTTAGACGGGATTTCATGCGTGGCAACCAAGAAAACCCGGCAACCAAGCTATCAAGAAATCAATTCCAAAGAATCACATTGTTCTAGATGTTCTCATAATGATAGTCACAGTTTAGTTAGGAAATTATCCCGAACGAGTTCAAATTTGGGGTTCGTTCAGGTGGTTGAAACGTGCATTAGAAGGTCTATTGAAAGCCCTCATCACACGTCTAAAGTATTTTCCTTCAGGCTAGACGTCAAGGGATGAGGCTATTATAGCTTGGAGAGAAGAAGAGGAGGCTTTGTATCATTCTCTCACTTTTATAGCCGAAGTAGACTAGAATGGGTGACAAAACCAGGACACGTCGTTTCCACATCGGATGGGGGGGGGATGGCTACATTCTTCGTTCGAGCAAGGCGGCAGCTGCGTTACTTTCGACTGGAAACATTTGCAATCAGTTCTCTGTTCAACTTAAGACAGGAATACAGCCGGTTTGTATACAAACTTCCTACAAAAAAGGCAGCTTGCGCAAAGCTCAAATAAAGAGAGCAACCACGTCTTGCCCATTTTTGAGATATGGGCTGTATGCTAAGATCCTCAGCGGGGAGGACCGTATTTGACCAGTGTAAGGAGAGGTGTTGCTTTTAATTCTGAGAAAAATTCCAGGTTGTTGACTTTTCCTGGTTTCTCCGCTACACTGGAGCTGGACCCGCCCTTCCCTCCTATTCCCCCCACCCCTCCCCCGCTCCACCGCAATTTTTGAAGGGAAATATAGAGCATTTCAAAAGGTAGGGCCTTGGAAGAACTCAGGAACATAGTGGGGTAGGGTGAGGGATGGGGAACGGAAAAGCGAGGGGGTGGTACCGAAACTCTAGATTTCGACATTTTTACGGGAGCCGCATCTGATCGTTTTTTTTTGTTGACTTTTCTTGGCTTTTCCCGTTCCGCGGGAGTTATACCCACCCCACCCCACCTTTCCCCCCCCCCCCGCCTCCCCGCTAGCACCGAGTTTTTTTGGTAAAGACTGGAGAATTCCAAAGTTGGGAGAATCAGGAAGAAGGTAGGTAGGATGGGAGATATGGAAAGGGGGGGGGGTTGAGGGAACGTACAAGAGGAGGAACTTTTGAGGGAGCTCCTATCTTGCATGTGTTTACCCAACACTACGACGTACGCTTGATATGACTTGGTTCAGATACCTATAAGTCTAGAAGAACCCTTGGCACTATTTACACTCCCTTTATGCCCCAATCATCCGAAATCCCATCAGTTCGACTTTTTTCTCCGTGAGGGGAATGGCTCACAAGCCCAAACTCCTGGTGCTCGCGCCACAGACGCCGGCGCCAAAACGCCCCAAATCACCTGCGCCTGTGGCGTGGGCGCCAGGTTTCGGGCCAAGCAAATGTGATATTTATTCAGGAGGTCAAATTACCTAAGGAGACAACACTTAAGCCAAATCTATCCACGGCGAAAAAAACGATCAAAAACTGGTTTCGACTCCGGATGACTGGGGAGTAAAAGGTGAACAGTGGCGAACCCCTAATAGGTCGGGACTCCTAGAACAAGATGGAGTTAGCGAGTGTTCAAAGTAAGAGGTTATTACTAGATTGCATACTTCAGTACACACACAAAAATATTCAGCGATTGATGGCTAAAGTAAATGAGAGGAGAGTGAGTGTAAAAGGATCTCTCTAAATCACTTGGATATTAGATGCCATCGTGAAACATATGTCAAATGAGCGTGTAAAGTGCAAAAGATGCTCAGCGCTTATGACGTTCGTCCCGCGCCACATTCTAAGAGACAGTGCAATAGCAATGCAATGATGATAGTGATAGAATGAGTGAAAAGTGACAGGGAATAATTTCGTGTTGTCAAAGCTAACACTTAAAAAGCTATATTCGAGAGAATTTGATTATGAGAGCAGTTTTCAGGGCTTGAAAAACTTGCTGCATGAGCAAGGCTTCATTGCCCACCCATATAGGCAAGATCTAGGGCTAAGGTCTACTAGAATTTGCCCATCACCCATCCAAATGTGAATCGAGTACGAAAGGCGGCGGCGACACAGCGGGGATGGACAGCATTGCACTCTAAGTGAGCGTCAAGTTCAATATTGCCGACTCCACACCACTCCTTTTTGGAGTCGAATGTGTGAGAGAGTCCATTCGCCAAGGGAGCACTTTTTTATTCGGCCATAAAGACACGAGCCTATGCTAGTTTGCTAGTCCTAAGCACTTGCCATCGCAACAGTGAGACTTACTTGGGAAGTGCATGAGCATAAGGCCCGATGGATGACCAATTGATGCAAAAAAGTATAGTAACCTGACTGAGAAAGATTCATTCATATCATGACACTGGGGAGCGTTACTTACTCCTGAAAACTACAAGTAATCAAAAGATCAATAGAGAGGAAAAAGTGGCACAAAAAGTAGTTCCGTGGCTATTTTTCATTCATACGTTATCCACTTATTGGATAGGGTATTCAAAAACAATGGGAGGAGGGTGGAGAGTGTGGAGGAATAAAAATAAATGGGAAGTTATTCCTGACTAGTTCGAGCAGGTGAAATTGCGAATGAGACCACACATCGAGAAACATGATTCAGTTGGCCTCTGGAGATTAGTAGTCATAAATAAAGGTCAAGGAATAAGAGCAGGCAAGTAAGCAAAAGCACAAGAGTGCAATACCTTACGGAAGTCGGAACTCGGAACGCGATCTCTTTTTATCGCTGTTCCAGCAACGGAAACCTCTATCATGGACGAAAACACCCATTACCTCTTTGGAGAATCACTAATCAGTTGATTTATCTGGATTTATTCCAGAATTTCCGCGACGGTTGAGTGCATTGACTTGAAGGGTGGTCAAAAGCGTAACTGTGCAAAGCTATTCGGAATACGAAAACAGGAAATCGGAACAGGATCCCGCCTTCTGCCCATGCAATGGTGGAAAAATCTCTATTATGAAGGGGACCACCTGTGAGCTCTTCCAGGAAAGCACTAATTAATTGGTTTATTTAGATTTGTCCCTAGAATTTCCCGCGACGGTTGAGTGCATTGACTTGAAGGGTAGTCAGGCATGGAATGAATTGGACTGGAGGGATAATATGAAAGAAATTGCATCACTAGGCGCTATTCCGACCAATACAAGCGAATTAAGGGAATATAGCCCAGCAACGCCGTAATATAAGGCCATAACGACTCATTAAAAAAGTATGACTACAATATTGATTCGTTGGAAGTCTACATTTTCCGAATCGATTATTTAAAAAAAGGTTCTCCTACATCACTGAGTCGTTGGAAGATTGCAGATTGAAAGATTTACCATACTGAATACTCGATTGAATCTGGAATAACTTGTAAAGAGCTACTGAAACGAAATGGGCAAAGGAATGGGTGGGTGCTCCCAGTGAATGACTATTCCAAAGGAGCCACATTAGAGGCGGCAATCGTCCGTTTTTCTCGATTCACCTCATCGAAGTGAATGAAAATCTACTTTTAAAAAAGGGCTGAAATATTCATTGCATAGTCAACGAGGCCGAATTGTTGAGCTATGTGGCTTACCGATAGCATTGGCTCGATGATGAATGGGTGTGACTTAAGTGAGAAGCAATAGGCGCATAGGAATAAATACCTTTGCATATTGACTTGGTAAAGCGTTCGTCATTATTCTTCTCTCATTGCACCTACGGTAACAGTCAGCTGAAAATCTTTGGCCAGAGCAGGTCGTATATTGCGAAGGGGAGGAGCAAGACTCCAGCAAGGGGATAGGGTCGTATATGGTCACGGGCTATATCTGCCTTTAGAGGGAATGCAGTTTTTTTCGGTTGGGGGGGGGTGGGACAAAAATTTTTTGGACACTTTGGGAAAATGTGTTAGAAAGTGTGGAAAGCATAGGATAGGGTGATGGTATCTGGGTCGTTAGTTGTGGTCAAGGGAAGAGCAGAAGGGTCGTCTTCACGGAGGAACAATGGAGGAAATCGTTTCCAGTTGTAGCAAAGCTCTCTTTCACATCCTATCAGCCATCTTACCAATGCTTCCCAACTCTCTGTCACTTACCGAGTTTTCCAGAGGATGACCATCTTTCTCCCCAAAAAACTAGCGCTAAAAAACCTACCGGTCGTTATAAGTCAGCTGCTACAGTTGTTTTGGGGGGACTGTGTAGGAGCTCTTCGGAAAAATTCCCAAAAAGGGAAAAGAAGTTAGGAAAGTTTAGGAAATTCAAAAATATGGTTGTAGGATGGGAGATCGAGGGTGGGGATCGTTTAAGAGAAGAAAACTCTGAGGTGGCGAGGGAGGGGGGAGGGTGAAATTTGCAAAATTCTCTCACATTAGCAGGACGTACCCTGTCGCATGGCGCTATTTGGCATAAAATTTGAGCCCAGACCAAAACACTCACGTCCCACCCCTCTACCTACGACTTCAACCAATAAACGCTCAGTGGCCTCTGTGTCCGAAAAGTGAATTGACAAATTTGAAACTAAAAGAAATGCTGGCGCTAACGCAGTTGGGCGGGACCACCCAACAGCGCTTCTATACCTTCCCCTAACCAAGGCCCTATTTAAGGACGTAGGCCAGAGTCGTCGAGTGATACTCCTGCAGAGAAGTAGTCTCCACTGAGCCTAAGGATTGTATGGGGGGGGGGAAAGAAAAAAAAGGAGAGCTCTCACTCCGCCTCTTCTTTTTCCAGTTACCTTACCACCGTAATGCCCCGTAAATGAGAAGGGCTACTGGCGCGATTCGGCAACGGGGAGGGGGGGGGGCATTTTGCTTCCCATCGATGTTTCGACCCATGTGGATGGCCTTTTCTTGAGTCCACACGTTTTACCATGGTGGCTAGACAGATTGCTCCAGCGTAAAAAGAGTTCACAAGTTTCACCAGAGTGAGACTTGCAAGCCACAAGTAGTGAAGCAGTAAAAGTGCAAAAAATGCTCCCCCCCCCCCCCGTCGCTGAACTGCGCCCGGGCTACGAGACTATTAGAACTTTCGTGTGGGTCTTAGCGCGAAAGGCCGGAATGCCCACAAATAGAGCGATGTGGCTGTCAAGGCATCGAGGACTCAGAGGTGGATTAGCCCCTTATCATATGTCTAGGGTCACAGTCATGGAATTTCGTATAGATGTGAGAGCGCAGAGAAAAACAGAAAGTTGACGCAATTGAAGCGATTGAGTTCACGTTGTCTGTAGACCAATCAAACGAAACGCCGCAGAGAGAAGAATATATGACTGCACGCGAATGTCACGCGATCTGAACTATTTTAATTGTCCATTATCAACAGATTCAAAATACAAACATATCCAGTAACACTTTCATCCCCTTTCATGACAAATGATAAACCAAAAGCAGCTGTGCACACGTAAAGCAATACCCAAACACAAAACCAGTCAATGACATAGGCGTGATTACTCGTGAAAAATGTGACGCATGTGAAAATCCGAGTGCCAGCCTCAGGTCCCAGTGGAATGGTCAAAACGGAGACACGGATATTCTCGAATGGCCGAATCAATGCCAAACGGGGCTCTCTCCATAGCCAATTACGCTATTAAGGAAGCTAACCTTCCTACCGGCAATTGCTTGAATATTTGAAAATTTTACAAATGAAAAAAGTAAAAAAAGACCCTATTGGTACAATATTCAGCTGCATAGACCATAAAATGAGCAATGAGTACAACAATTTCTGGAATTTTGATAGGTTGCTGCTAAGTATGCCGATGAAAATTCATGCATTCGTTGGTTCCAATTCTTCCCACGGCTTCAATTAATGTGCTATTTTCGTGACAACTAGATCGCTGCAAAACAGCTGATTTACCAGATTTTATTATAAAATCTTTATCTACAGATAATATATACAGACATTGTAGAAAGACAAAATAAAGTGATCATGATTCTGGGTTGCTCTTCCGATTTCCGCTAGTTAGATTCTTGAAGAAGCTTTTCAGTGATGGTTTTGATGCCGACATTTTCATCGTACCCGAACATCTAAAAAATAGCCGATTCAGTGAAAAATACAAGAAAATTGGTTCAAAGCTGAAATTCATGATCCAATTTTGGATGACCTGTGATGTATGACATACAATTTTTTTCGAAACTCCGGTCAAATTTCAAATCAAATTTACGCCGAGGTAGCTGCACCTAAAATTGGTTTTTGGAGCCTCTCAAACGTGAATATCACATCCGTTTGGAGCGAAAACGCCTGATGTCCGCGTCACCGAAGCCAGCGGGACGGGCAATTTCTACTGCCGGCCTAGTAGCGCAAGTACCAGACTCTTTCGCCCTAGAGATACAGAGAAAAACAGGTCTCATGAGGAGCAAGAGTGTGGGAGTGAGGATAAAGGAAAAGAGGCCACAATAGACCATATTCCCATTGAGAGCAGCCATTGGAGCAGTTTTGCATGCTCTAAAGACCACGGATAACGTTACAGGCAAACGGTGCACAACGCCTAGAAAAAAAGGAAAGAGAATGCGAGACATTTCGACCGGGTTGTTAGCGCTTTTTCTTGACCTATTATTATTACTTGTTATTTACCATCTTGCCGCCAGCATCTAAGCCACACAAATAACCATTGAACGTGAGACGTGCCCTTAAAGGCAGTTGGCACGATAAATCCCCAAGGAAGTAGGATTGATACGCCTGGCAGGACGGAATTCCGCGACTTTGAGCAGGCGCTGCATAATGCCCTTTTCAAGGGCGGTGCCCTTGTAAGGGCTCTATCAAGCCACAACAATCCGACCCAAACGCCCGCCACGCCCGCACGCCCACAAATGGACGACCGTTCCTAACGCTCTGGTCGATTCATTTGCTAAGCAAATTATGAAGCGAAGGGATTGGTATGAGCGGCCGTGATGCTGCATGGAAAAATGAGTACACATTTGCAGCCGTACGTAGCACTTATTGGCACTACGCCACGGTGAACTCGTCCAAAATTGATTTTGAAGACACTGGGAACGGAGGCTCTTTCTTCGCAAGATTTTGACCGTTTCACTCCGTTCTTTCGCCATTTTCGCACTATATAGCGCCCTACTAGCATTTTGGGCCGAGCACCAAATCATCATACCAACTGCCTTTAATGGTTCAACTGATTCGAGGACCCTTCCCTCCTCCACCCCCCCAAAAAAAACCCTTTCATGATAAATTTTGTGCATTCTAATAGTATGTTGTGAAGATTGGAGAAATCAACAATTTTTGCCAGAAAATACTCCTTATCCCCGCGACAGGGTAGGCGCGGCATTCGGATATGGCACAGGACGAGTTACTCGCGAGACATTTCGATTTGAGGCGACTGCCATCTTGCCCTGTGTTTGACAGAGAGGTGACCAGAACTGTGTCAAAATGAAAATACTCACCACAACCACAGCTGCATTTAGTTGAAGTACGCAGCCACGCCTACCGCATCTCAGGGATTTTGGGCGTAAATGTCTTCTTTGAGTCACGAAAAACGTCTTATGGGCGTGTAGCCGACTTGATACTGATCAAAACGATGCAAGACTGAGCTTTCGCCATTTTCAGCCCCCTCTGGGTAAAAGAGACCAAGCTACAAAAAAAGGGACGATCACGACATGGTCGTATGCGCTCTTGCTCTTACTGAGGCAATTCTTTCCCCACTATATGGCTGGGGAAACGGCCGGACCTCCCGGGTAGCAGCAGCCTTGTGTCACCCCTCCCCCCCCAACTACATTAATGCCATTAATGCGTTCTTGCTTTACGCACTTCGCAAGAAGCGTTACATTATCCAAGCCGTGTTGGGCCGAATGTGGGCAGTCTATTCAATGAAACTGCACTGCTCAAGTCCTGCATACTCCTCTCTAAGAAAATTTAAAAACCTCCAATAGCCTCGTTTTTGATAACTAACGATACCTACGCCTTCTCGGCTACTAGGAAGCTTAGATGCCCTTTCGTTAATAAGTCTTACACAAATCCCGTTATTTACGTAAATTGAGGCATTCTAGTCACATAAGAGATTAGCAGCCGTGTAATCGGATTACAAAAAAATTGGATTTTCCGTCATCGATGAGCAATACAAAGTCCCAAGTTATGGAAATGGAGCCTATAAATACAGAAAAAAAGAGAAAAAATGAGGGAGAACCCGGCATTCTCCACCTTATACAACACCACTCTTTGGAATTCAGAACATATTCTGATCGAACTTTTTCTCAGTAGGGTTTCTTCTTGGCATTATTAAGCGTATAAATGAGCAAAAATGTTTTCGAGTGCACAGAGACCACTGTTGAAAAATATCCAACGAAGTACACATGGCAAGGAATCAAACCCTCGACCATGTATACATGAGTCCTACCACTTCACCACTCGGCCACGATACCACGAACGAGGGAGCGACGGGGTCCATTTTACGTCGCCGTCCATCACCGTTCCAAGGGTATGCCGCCAGCGACTAGGAAAGTACAGATATCATCTGGCGAACGACAGCGTCTACCAACGTTTGCCAACGCACAGCAGCGTTCAAGAAGAGTGGAAAATAAGGGGAAGTAATAATGTAGTAGATTGCTGGTAGAGTATGGGAAGGCAGCAGGACAGCAGACAGCTGGATTAGGCGTCGTGAAATTGCAGCGTGAGCAACAGCACTGAATAACTGCACTAAACCGTACATCAAGATTGAAAAATCTTACGCTTTAGCAGTTGTGTGATGCGGTTACGCACGTCGCAATTTCATGACGCCTGATCCAACTGTCTGCTGCCCTCCTACTTCCCCACACTCTCCGCTCCTGGACGCTGGCGTTCGCTGTATGGATATGCATACTTTCCTAGTCGATGGCGGTCTACGGACAACTTGAACTCAACCCCTTTAAATGCGTCAGTCTTTTGTTTTTCTCTGCACTCTCTTGTCCGCATGGCGCTCTGTGGCAGGGCACATCGTTGTTAGGGATTTCCCAACATGGGAAGTCGTATTTGGCTGACGGGAGAGGGGGGGGGGTCGTAATTGGTCCATCACTCAGCAACGAGCAGCGCAAAGGTGCCAGTATGCTATGGTGCCAGTATGGTCCTGCATCGCAGAACTTGCTTTGTAGGAAACCCGGATGTGTAAAAAAAATAGTACAAAACATTCATTAACTGAACTAATCCAAATCAACTGGAAACATTAATAAGTTGGCATCATTTTGTAAGTACATGGATGACTAAACAGTACAACTTATACCGTGGTTCGCTGCGATGGGGCGTGTCCTAGCGACCGCGCCTGGTATGGCGCCAACTGTTTTTTGTCGACAAACGACAAGACTACCATGTCGTTCGTATAAGACGTTTTCCAGCAGTTAGTCTCCTTTATCAGACTTAGGAAGTGGTGGAGCAC
This sequence comes from Cooperia oncophora, assembly GCA_036418165.1. NCBI lineage: Eukaryota > Metazoa > Nematoda > Chromadorea > Rhabditida > Trichostrongylidae > Cooperia > Cooperia oncophora. The sequence goes on from MU940784.1 coordinate 14,137, forward strand.
GGATCTGAGGGCGGACACGCCCCATCCTCCGCAACGGATAAGACTGTAAGCAGGTGAGCAGGTTGGCCATGGACCTCCCCAAATCCTGCAAACAGATCTGCTCGCAGACAGGCATTGCGTAGAACTTGCACCATCCCACTACCTCTGCGTGGGAGCATAAGCATGGCGCATCCAGAAATGAAGCTAATGGGCGCTAAACCAACTACTGTTTATTCCTATTCCATAAAGGGATGCATTTTACATGCATTTCTGGATATCCGAATACGCCCACTTGGAACGATTCACAGAAAACGGGTTTTTCGCGCTGCTCGGAGTGTTCCTCAGAAAACCCCATGGCGTTTTTCTCATGAATCCCGAAAACTCCAGAAACAAGTGAAGTGGTTACTGGGAAGAGGGAATCCTCTAGTATTCGATGCTGGGTCCAGATTTCCAAACGATTGAGCTTTTAGAATATTATATTCGTTCAAACCAGACAGTCTTGGTCTTTTTGCATTTAATTTTGAAAATCCCTAACCCATCTCCACGCTGAATTTCTCTCTGAACTTGGCAACCTTATAAACATATCAGTACTTTTCGGGAAGCTCAAATCTTCTCTGACACGACTGCGTTTTCTTCTTTCCTAACGGTCTGCATTAAAGAAAGTGATAATCCTTCAAAGACAAGTTGGTTTACTTAAGGGGTCTGAAAAACGCGCCCCAACGCAATCAAAGCGGGAACGAGTGCACATACAAATGGTAGTTATTCAAATGGCGCGGCTGCCAGTTCTTCCCGCGCGCGCGAATTTGAACACAACAGTCTGTAGGTTGGAGCACAGCATCATGTGCGGTGTTGATCAACAGAGTGATTCCTTTACCTGGAGTTTTCGAGGAGGATGAGGATCCCTAACTCACTCACTTAACACGCAGTGGTAGAAGATAGTGCAAAATCGTTATAATTTTTGAATTTCCACCTGCTTAAAGTCGGGCCTGATGGTTTTCCATCTTAACTGAAGTCACACATGTATTAAAACATGGGAGTTCATCTAAACTGAATTCCTGTGCTAGGATCCTGTTTTATGTGCCTACAGAATGTTTGGAAATTAACTAGGCAGAAATCCTTGGGCCGAGTGATGTTCAGTTGCCACTGAGACGGGTGCTTGCAGAAGCCAGGGAGAATTTTTAGCTTTGCACTTGTTTTCTTCCAGGTGGGTGTTGGAAGAAAACGCAAATAAAAAGGCAAAAAAACAACGAACCTTAGAAGGGGAGGGGAACGTATCGATCGCCATTTCAGAGGGGGGGGGGGTGTACAGAGTCGACCAAAATCCCCAACCAATGATGTGCCCTGTTGATCACAACAGTCTGTACGCTGGAGCACAGCATCCTGTGGGGTGTAGATCAACACAGCCATTCTCTTTACCAGGAGTTTCCGAAGAGGGTGAAGATTCCTAACTCGCTCACTTAACACACAATGGAAGAAAATAGCGGAAAATCGTTATCATTTTTGATTTTCCACTTGTTTAAAGTCGAGCCTTATGGTTTTCCCTGATGTAACACACGTATTAGAATATCGGAGTTCATCTGAACTGAATTCCTGTGAATAGAGTCAGCAATTTTGCTGGGATCCTGATTTGTGTACCTACGGAATGTTTGGAAATTAACTAGTACAGAAATTTTGGGCCGAGTGATGTTCGGTGCTGGAAGGTGCTCAGAAGCCAGGGAGAATTTTTAGCTTTGCAATTGTTTTCTTCCAGGTGGGTGTTGGAAGAAAACGCAAATAAAAAGGCAAAAAAAAACAACGAACCTAAGAAGGGAGGGGGAGGTCGTATCGATCCACATTTTAGGGGGGGGGGGTCGTACATACTCGACCAAAATCCCCAACCAATGATGTGCCCTGCTCTGTGGTTGTTGTGACTTCGCACATCCAGCTTTTCACGGATAATAAGTGGTCCACCCACCCCAGAGCTCAATCCCCTGAAAAAAGAATCCCGTTCCCTGGCTCGCGCCATATTTTTTGAACGTTTCGATGATTTGACAGCCGCTGTCCTCTAGTTGTCTGCGTTTCTCGATTTCGCAACAGGACTATGCACAAAGGTTGAAGATGCCAAGTAACCGGCGTTGGCGTACTAACGCTGATGGTCGCTGGCTGACGCAAAGTATGAATGCAGCCTTACTGAACATCCCTACCCATTATATACAATCGCAATAAGTGCCTTTGACGGTACTTTAGTGGTTGTAACCATGAGCCCAAATGCTAAATGTCTCTGAGAACATTCGCTAGACGTGACTGTTGTCGAAAGCTCCACGTAATTACGAAAAATCCATCCAGCTGACTAATGAACTGCCCTGACTTACAGGTCATATCCACACACGAGGGAGGCCAAGTGGTCCTAGTCATACAGCTTCAACAGAATCGCAACTGCATTTCTTTGTGAAAGAACTAATTCCACAAAGTGTAGTTTAATCGATAGAGACGGAAAACCGCGGCACTCTGGCAGTTGCAAAACTGTATAATTGGTATGCCTTTTCAAGCAGAATGCAGTTAAAGAAAATTGACAAAACAGCGAAAGACCTCAATGTAACCATGGCGGACTGACTGAATGGAGCTACGCTTTTTTTGGGGGAATATACTCTGGGAAGCTTGTAACGTGGTTTAGCGACACACTGAGCGCCTACCTGGCAAGTAGATTTATCCGTGAGCTAGGAGAACAGTCAGTAGTTAGTAGTTTACCACTTTTGCCACTCGAAAAACTCGCAGATGCAAGCTGCAAGGGTTACAATATGGTTTCATTGCTATATTATATCTCCACACCACTATCCGCCAATATGCGGAATGCGCATGCCGCTAGTTGTAGGCACGTTGCCAAGACGTTCGCTATCAAGCATGCAGCTACAGCTGCCGAGAACAACGACCACCTATTCAAACATGATAGGGTGTAGAAAAGCAGCGGGTGTGGGTGTGTGGATGGCCGACAGTGCTTTGCGTGCCGGCTGCGTACTCATTGTGGGCGGAGACATAAAAGAACATCCACCTATCAAAGCCCAGAAATTTCACTCTCTCAAGGGAACGATGGTAGCGAAAGTGAAATGAAATGAAAGCGAAATGTTTACCGGCTGAAAGGTCTTTGGACGATGATCATCAAACCGTCTTCCACATCTGCTGTGGACCCCCAGGAAGAAGTTACGGAGTCTTCTAGGAGGACAATATCCGCATTCAGTACGAATAGGCGGCGTAAGGCTGACGGGATCGTGGCAGCATGGCCGAATGGATAAGTCGCAGGGCTCAAGAGTGGGTGGTCGAGGGTTTGGATATTTCATGGATGTGCCCTTTATTTTTTTCGAAAGTGGTCCCTGTGCACTTCGAAGCAATTTTGCGTGACTCTTGTGATTGACTCTGATAACGTCGTGACGTAATGTTTCTGAACTCATGGAGCCATTTCATGGAAATCACTTCTGTCTGGAGGGACTGCCATACGAGCCGAAAAGTACAGCAGGTGCAAACACCTTGGGATATAATCATTCAAAACTATGTGAGTGATGAATGAAGGTTTTGCCCATCGCGATCTCGAGCATGATTGCCACATCAGCGCCACTTCATATGAAAGCATTTTCCCCACTATAGTCACCTTCGCGCACAACTTCGTGCCGCTTCGGATTCCAGTCATGTCATTTGGAGAATAAAGTCTTCTTCAGATCCCTGACGCGTGTGCTTTCTTGCATTTTTTCAAAGTGGTCCCTGTGCACTATGAAGCGATTTCACATAACCCTTGTGCATGATAATGTCGTGACATAATATTTCTGAAGTCATGAAGCCGTTGCGAACGACTCCGTCGAGAACATTTTCTGTGTGTTGACCTGTTCTTTCTTTGATTTGGAAAGCATACACAACAAAAGTGCAACGGATGATTTTGTCCTGAAAATAAATTTCTCTCCAAATGACAACTGGAAGCCGAATCCGAAGCCCACGCGAAGTTGTGCGCGAAGATGAGTCTAGTGGGGAAAATGGTTTCGTATAAAGTGGCGTTGATGTGGCAATCACGGTGGAGATCGCGATGAGCAAAACCTTCATTAATCACTTACCTAGTTTTGAATGATGTCTGTCCGAGAGTAGTTTCGCACCTGTTGGAAGTTTTCGGCTCGTATGACAGTCGCTCCAGACAGTAGTGATTTCCATGAAATCATTCGCATTGGCTCCATCAGTTCAAAAAAAAACATTACGTCACGACATTATCAGGCACGAGAGTTACGCAAAATCGCTTTGAACTGCACAGGGACCACTTTCGAGAAAATGCAAAAGGCCGTACGAATCAAAGACCACGCTCTCGTGGGCTCTTTGACCTATCCACTCGGCCATGCTGCCACGATCCCATCAGCCTTACGCCGCCTATTCGTACTGAATTGTTATGAATTCGGGCGAGAGTGCTTTATTAGAGCACTAAACGACAATTGACAACATACCGCACAGAGGGTCTTTTATAGACCCAATAAGACCTATCACTGCATAACACTATAAGTGTAAACAAGCGCTCATAATATCACGTAGGATAGTGAGCTCACAAGTATTGAGCGGTCTGCCACAAAAGAATGCCGATATTCTCTTCCTAAAAAGCTTCATAACTTCTTTCTGGGGGTCCGCAGCAGATATGGAAGACGCTTTCGTAATCCCCGTCCGAAGACCCTTCAGCCGTACACATTTCAATTCAAGGGGCCACTGCGACCTACCATTCTTCCCTTGTAAGATATCCAAGTGGTGAACCGCTACTCCTTCAGAGTTGCCCAACCAGCGCGCGAGTAAGATCAGCATCACAGATAAAGGCAGAACGTGTTTTAAAACCACCATTCTCAATTGATGAAATCATACACACTTTTTCGGGAGGAACTCACAGGTCTTTCACCCACACTCAGGTCTGACGATGTTCGTGGGGTTATAGACCCAGCTAGCGATTGCAAATCGTGTTTATCAGGGTACAGAATCGAGAAATTTATGGCCAGTAGTTGAACTAACACCTAGCTGAAGCTCACAAAAGCAAAAAACAAGCAGCTCTATTCAAAACTCTGCTGGTATCAACCCAGCAAGGGATTTTGAATAGAAGGCCATGTGCCCCCAGCATGTGCGCAAAAGCGGACTGTAAGCATGAAAAAGCAGAAACAGGCGACGAAACGCTGCGAAGAGAGACTGTGAACGAATGAACCGCATCTAACCCACATGTGCAAAAGATACAATGGAAAGGAGGGCGCCCGAGCCGTAAGCGCGCTAGTCGGCGGCAGACCTCTGGCGCTCTTGCTGAGAAGCTTTTGTTTCGCGTGCCCGTGGATGCACGCTTGATGCTGACATCGCAGGTATCCTACATGTCAGCCCAACCTAGGACTGTGCTTTCGCTGATAAGTCAAACTCTTCTACCCGGTAAACGTGTATAGTTACTGAAAAGAATTTCAGAAGAAACAAAATAAAGCCAAAGAACATACTGAGCAATAACAGCGAAGTCGTCCATAAGCTCATCTTCAAACGGATTAAGCATTCCATAATTTACCTGAAATCAAAATGGTGTCACTCACAAGTGTAGTTAGCTAGTAAGCCAGTCAATAATGCACAAGCTCTCTGAAAGCGAAGGAGTGCAGAGGCAATCCAAACAAATTATGAAAATAAACTTACTGCATGTGAACGTTCGCTGTTTCCTTGCTCCACCTCCTCAGATATTAGCTCAATCATTTGCACAAGATGCGATCGCGGAGCGGATTGAATGGCTATCCGCACGAAATTGTGAAGTGATATTACAAAAATCTCCCTCCATTCATTACTGTAGTATTTTCGATAAGCCTGACAACCTTCCGGTTTCGGATGGTATGGAAAAGCTGAAAAGAATGACTCATTGGTGCAGGTTTCTTTTCCTTCTTCATCAGAAAGAATTGATGGTCGCCTAGAATGTGCACGACGTTGGGCGCGCCAGTGGGCGACGCGAGCGAAGCCGCGCCGAGCGAGTTTTCCTGTCTGGCTGTTTCAATTCGGACGCTGAAGAGATGAAAAAAATTCTATACCGCCCATCACGATTTTTTCCTTTGTTTGAAATCATATGAATCTCGCTGCGCCAAGTGATAAACTGCTGCACATCCAGAATGTTCCGCGCACGGCCGCACGGCACTCCGCGCGCGGCAACGCGACAAACTACGACTGTCTTGTCCGCAAGGCACGCCATCGTTGTGATCATCACAATGGGTGAGGGTGGGGGTCGTATTTGACCGCGAGGGAGGAGGGGATCGTTTGGTCAGAGATAAATTTTTTTTGACAGCTGATTTCTCTTGTTTCGCGGACGCTATGAGGGGGTCGTATTTGGTTGTTGTTGGGAGAGGGCTGTCAAAGATGTATACAACTACTATTTCCGATAGTTGAAAATGGTTGTTGAATCCTGACTACCTTCCCTCCCCCGCTCGACAGCGAATTTTGGGGAAAAACCAGAACTTTTTCGGGAAATAGAAAAACTAGGAGAAGGTCAGGGAAAACCCCAGAAATTTTCTTGTTTCATATTGGTTATATCCCCCTCCTCCTCTTACTCCCCCCCACACGACGGATCTTGGTCGAGGAACTGGAAAAAGTGGCAGGAAGTTGGTAAAATCTAGGGTGGTACGTTAGGTAGCATGGGGATGAGGGGTCCTGTTTGAGGATGGAATTAGGGGGTATTTTTCAGGAAATGATCACAACGCATTAGCACCAGTTCAAAACTTCTGACGGACAAATAGGGCTTTGGCGTGCCATGCTTGTCCGTCAGAACTTTTGAATTGGTGCAAACAAATGAGATCTTTCGAGTTAACAGAGTAAGACATACCAAACCACTCAGCCCATGTGGGATTATTCTGAGTTAGTGAAGCACATTTCAGGAAGAACTGGTTACACTTATCCATGCGTTTATTCTCCATGCATTTGACTAGGAACAATCGATACATATCAGTTTCATACACAGTTGTCAAACGAGCATTTTCCTGAAAGCGGAACGAAATAAAGATGTCGAATGATTCACACATTAAATCCTGAAAGTTTGCCTATGAAAAAGAATTGGATTATGGTTACCAGCGAGGTTCCATCTAAATGAAACTCAACCGCAATCGAAACATCATACTATACTTGTCAATACTACAGATCCGAACTGTACACACTTGTAATAAATTTGTGTTGGTACAAAAAGGAAACAAATCTGGTAAGGGCGCACTTTTCCGATACAGGAAATTCGCCCTAGACTACAACAAGTCTCTCTATGAGATGCAAGAACAATTTTCTGAACAAAGGAGTTCGTTTACCCGCCCCCTCAACTGTTTCACCTCAACGCCTAGGTGAAACCATTATCTGCTGGCTCACACTCGCTTCTCCCTACAATCCAGATGGTCTCTTCCTACCTCCTACCTTCTTAATATCCTGCGGCAAAGAAAGAAAATGCGGTAAAAATAGGTACATGTATGTGTGTACAGTTCGTAGCTTAACAGCGCCCAACCGGACAATTTCAACGGCTCGATAAATTTTCAGAATGTACTGTCCCAGCACATTGGTCCAGCATGAAAGGGAATTAATTGACAACAACGGCAGGCTGCCGTCCATAAGCGCAACCTCTGGAAAAGTAAAGGAAAAGATGATAAAGCGCAGTGAACCGTGTAAAGAACTAAGTTACTACAGAAAAGAACTATCACGTTTTCAGAAGGTCTCGTTTATTTTGGAGAGCTTCTTTCCTATCGTAGTAGAGCACATTCACAATAGTCACACTCCATATCCCAGAGATGGGAAGGGAGTGGATGATCTTCATATGAACATGGCGGATGGACTCTTGATCTGGGACCACCGCAATCATTTCCTCGTCCAACACAAGACAAGATAGCAGGTGTCTCAAATGAAAGTATCCTAAATATACTACGAAACAGGCATCCTACACTATTGTAAACGATGTGCGCAGCCATGCCCTTCCAATGTCCAGGATATGGAATGTATTCATGGATATATGTTCAAGAGAGTGAGAGAAAGCACGAAGACGTTACTATGGACTCACACCTGACAACGAGTTGAAGACTTTTGCCTTCCATAGATCCCATATGGATTTCAATACGTCTATATCGAGATTATCCACAGCAGCTAACGCATCAGCAACAAATTTATCAACCTTAAAGTCATAATTACGCGAAGTAAACGCAATTCGGAAACTCAGTGGTCAATGGTGTCGTAGTAAACTATGTTTTTGTAGAGGGAAATGGATCAAAGACTAGAGAATAAAAAAAAGATGGGGTTTCGGAGGCGTTACCAACCTGAAGCTTCAAATCTTTTCCTGATTTCGCATCTTGGTCAAATGCTTTGAGTGCATTGTAAAGGCCACGTAGCAGTAAATATTCTCGTACCAGAGTGTCGGTAATAGTAGATACTCCATTCATAGATACGCAACTTAATACCCTATGACAAACAGAAGAATGCATGATATACGGTAAAAGTGGATTAAGGAGAAGCATCAACAAGATTCCCTAAGAGTTCAAAGAAATACAACAATTTGCCATTCTCATATCCGCTAAGGGTGTACTTTTAAATAACCAGCTGAACAATGTTTTTAGCTTTCTCGAGCGATTTTCCGTGTATTGCTACCGAACATGCCAAAACTCGTGGAATGCGAGGCATTCATTCATTGTCTGCGTCAGCTTTCGTGTTAGGTACGTGGCTCGGCATTTAACACAGAAAACACTTGACCGTACGCGCAAAAGGAAAAAACTCTATGCGGCCAATAAAACCTTGTCAAATTTCTATTTTCATGGATTTAGCCAGGTTTCTTTGAAGTTACACCTTGAGTCAATGCTTAAAGTTCAACATCAGCACGTAACGCCCACCATCAGTGTTAATCGTGCAGAATGCACAACTTGACGGTTACCGTAAGCAACGCGCGGAACAAAACATTTTGGATATCACCGAGTCACTTGCTTCATTTCGTTTCTTCGTGAAAATAGGCGGTCTGCTCATCGTTGAGTCTTAGGTCTCCATTTGAATGCACCCGTTTGAATCGACTTCATTGGGGCGCACTATTTTGTGGTCCGTACACAACCGCCCGGGCGCAGGTTCACAGGAGTTGTTGTACTTTGTTCAGATTTGTTCATCGATTCCAATATATTCTGATTGTATCACTGATTATGCAACCACTCAGTAAGAGGAAGATCAACAAAAATTCTTTTCACGCCCTGAAGTTTGAAAAAGGGAACTTCAAGGGACGTAATGCTATTACAATCCAAATAGGGTATCTCACTGGTTTCACTAAGTTCCTTAAAACACATTGGATGGCAGCATAAGGTATTGGTGTGATGCAGTACTGTAACCAAATAACGAAACTTTGCGAAAGCGTTGGATGTATCAGATTGAAGGTTAGCTGGGCCTTAATCCGATGGGTGTAGCGGTGTTCTACGTATGAACATTGAACTGGGTTATAAAGATATTTATTATGTAAAACATACGATACAAAAGGGTAAGGGAGAGAACCCGGCCAAGGCTTGAGACGACCAACTCCTAGCGTGAGTTGAGAGACGACAAACCCATTCTTCTGTCGGCTCTCGGCTTGCAGCCAGCTTTTATATACTCTCCGCCACCAGTTGAGCGAAACGTCAAACAGCCAGATGCATTCGACGATTGGCTGCTCTTGCGCTTCGCCAACGAGGAATACGACATCTATTTCGGAAAATTCCGACCGTTATTCAGGCAATTATTCGAGCCCGAATTGTCGCGGCTGCCGTTGCGGCGGCGCGGACGGGGTAACGGAACTTCGCCCAGACGTAATCACTACCTTCGGGCACCGTCCGGTGGCGTTTTTTAAGACACAGGGTACGATCACACATAGTTGGGGGTGTGTGACTCTCAGCCGCCCACCTGTCAAAGCGTAGCGGTTTCGTCCTGACATGCGCAGGAATGGGAGCTACAGGACCGTGAAACACGGTAGTTTCCTCCATGCTCCGCCCAATGCATTTTTGCGCGCGCAAACTCCCGTCCATGCTAACCCGTCACTTTCCGCGCGGTCGCGTGCGGCTCTCTTGGCACTTTGCCAAGTACTGTAATTGGGCGCTTGGAATACAAAATAAAATGCAATTTCCTGATGCGGATAACATTTTAGGTGCTGCAAAATAAGAACGGAAGATGATGAGGAGGGCTAGAACTCAAGAACAACTGTGCTGCTTCTGCAGCTTCCCTCAGAGGCGCGCGCATTCCACAGAACTTGACAATAAAAACGACCTAAGCGCCTCACTCGTTAGTTTAAAGTATTTCTATGGTTTTGGGGCGGAATTCGCGCCGGATCGCAGAAATTTACAGGCGATTTTAATTAATTTGCCTTCTCGTTAATTTTTCTTTCTTGTTTTATTTACATCTACATTATTGTTCTTCATTTCTAGCCTTTGTCATCTTCATCACCCTCTATTCGGACTTCGAAGCATAAGCAACACCTCAATGTTAGGGCGCATCAGGAAATTGCGCTTTGCTTGCATAACTAACGTGGGACGCTTAGGCCGTTTTGTATTGTCATGTTCTGTGGGAGTGCGCGGCCTCTGGGACTGCCGCTTAAAGGCACGTTCCGGCGATTAAACTTAGGGCTAGGTTCTCATAACCGTGCCGCCAGAAGGTCAAGAGGCAACGTCGGAGGCTATGCTGCTTACAAAAGTTGAAAAACAGCAAGCAAAAACGCGGCGCGCTCAGCTTTTAGGCCCATTGGCGCCCGATAGGCCCATGCCGGCTCCAGTGACCGTGTCGTTGTGAGACTGTGCCATTGCGCTCTCTCGCTCGTCGTTTTCTGGCCTCTCTCGTCTCTGTCAGTTGTCTCGCCGACTTTTGCCATCCACAATCGATCTTGACCACCTACGCTCTGTCCGGTGATCATGATCAATTGAAATAAAGAGGGTCTATTGTGGGCGCTTTTTCGTGGTTCCTTCCCTTCAATAAGTCAACAACCACAGGGCAGTTCTATTTTTGAACTGTATTACCAATGAAGTGTGGTCGCGGGAATTGCCTTTAACCTACACCCGGAAAAAATGCCGGACGAGTTCTACGAAAACAAGGCGTCCATTTCGTTGCGGGACCACGCGTCCCTTTGACTTCATTTAAATTAGGATACTTCAGTAAGCAGGGCACATTTTCGAGGGGGGTCGTATTTGGCCGCCAGGAGGGGGGGGGTCGAATCTGGGCTGAGAAATATTGTTATGACAGTTGATTTTTCTCGCCTCACGGACGTTGTAGGGGGGGGGGGTCGTACTTGCTCATTGTTGGGAGGAAGGGGGGGGGCGTATTTACTTTCTGGACTTTCTAGGAGTGGTGGTTGACTTTTGGTGATTTTCCTGTTTCATGCGCGTACAGAGTCAACATCCCCAACCAGTGATGTGCCCTGTCAATAAGAGGGTTTTTTTTGCGAGATTCTCGCTTTTGTGCGTAATCATAGTCAATGTTTTTGAGATCTGCTTCTGCTTCGATTAGGAAACACATGAAACCTGAGGTGCAACCGGAAACTTGAACACACCAACTACATCTTTTGTTTTTTTAAGACTACATCCCGTCGGGTGCCACCACTCTTAGAAGTTCTGCCACTAAGCATTGGATTTCAGCGCAGGAAATATCTACAACCTATCTTCTGTAATTGTGCACACAGCCGCTGTTGTAAGAGCTGTTTGTTAGATGTCCGGCGGGCGAAAATTTCCTCTGACATGTGTGTTTGGAGACACTTTCGACTCGCTCAGTTTTATAAGGCTCTTAAGGGAAAGAACTGTGAGTTCAGGAGAACAACTGCAGGTCTCTGTTAGATCTAGACTCATACTGCAATTCTTAACAAGTCGCAATGGTAAACGACCCAGCAAAAATACAACCACAATGTTTTGAATGCAGCTGGAATGGAGAAGAGTATTGCTGCGTGGAGACGTGAATTAGCTCCTTCAGGATCATTGGCAGATATTTATGCTTCGAATCAACCGCAGTATAGTCCACAACATCCCCTTCTGGAGGTGAACGGGAGCAACCCGAGTACATACAAGACTGCTGGAGGCATTCTGAATCATGCGCAAGCTTCGGAACCCAACCACACAGCCAAAAGCAGTATGCACTTAGCAAGTCACGAGACCGGTAACTCAGTATCTACTTCCGTCAGCCTCTCGAAGCAGAACTAGATCTCGAAAATACTAACCATAATTACGCACAAGCGATAACCTCGCAAAACACCGCTCCTACTGAAGCATCCTAATTCGAACGAACTTGAAGGGACGCGTGGTCCCACAACGAAGAGGACGACTTCCGCCCGTAAAACTCTCCGGAATTTTTTCCTGGTATAGGTTTAGGCGACAGTAAAAGCGAATAGTCCACAAAACCAGCCTTTTTTCAATCTTGACCGCGAGCAGTTGTAAATAACTTTGAAGCAATATCACCATCGTACGGTCACACTTCCATAAAGGATTGTCAAAAGGGTTGAAATCACAGTGCTGCAGAAGTAATCGCTTAGTAATCGCTTGAAATACCGTTCCAGAGAATCGTTGCGGGACCTGCCTTTGAGTTGACTGCATCACATCGACATTACTTTAAGGTTAATTTCAGTGCTTCCTCTGGACACAGCTCAAGAATTTTGCGTAACTTCGCCATCAAAGTAACAGCGAAATACAGAAAAATTATTATAGTGAAGCGTGGACGGCGCATCTGCTGGTACCAAGTGAGCATCGTGTATGCTCGCAATGTCCCCTTCCATAGTGAAATCACGGGAAGGAGGCCAGATTCCCTTCGACTGGATCTCTTCTCTTTAGAATACGTTCGCAGAATGTGTTAAGCCCAAGAAGTAGGAGACGTTCTCTCCGCTGGTCGAACTCCACAACCAAAATCAAGCGTGGATTTACGGTATCGCCCTTGGTACGCAATTGCACCGATAATTGTTTTGCGTCGTAACTTGAGCGTTGAAATCTAGACAGAATCGGTTTGTAAATAATGCTGGACTATACTAGCTGAATAGCATCTTTATGTTGTTTATACAGTTATGGCGCGCTACATCGTCCCATCTGTGGCTATATCGTGAGTTTTCGGACTTTTTTATCTCAGTTAAAATCTTTTTTTACAGTTTTAAGTTTTTCAATCAGTTAAAATATGGTGCTACGTTACCTTCAAAGGTAACGATGCAGTGTTATTGTGCAGCTTGTCTTTACTCAGTTGCTGTGCGTTACACCTTTCTTTCTTATGCTGTTGTTCAAACAGCTATTCACCAGAACGAAATCAACTGTGAGGCCAGACTGCCTCGCGAATGGCGGTGTACGCTTAGGAAGTCGACCTCACTCTGGGTGGTCAATCAACCTGTGTAAAAGTCTCCTGCTGTATGAGTTGCAACAGCATACCAATGGGGGTTGGAGCAAACACTCGGAGGCTCATCTTCGTGGACTGGGCCACCTCTAACGTCTCGATTGGGGCAGGTGACCGGACAGCACTTATATGCCGCGCTCTTGGGAGTGACGAGCGACGTCACACCAGGGAAACAAGTCGCTCTCTCTAATCCTTTGAACTTGAGTGCTAAAATGATGGGAAAGGGTCAGTATCGCCCTCACGGTGTCCTGTTTCTGCTTGAATTGATATAGCCTTCGCTGCCCCGGTCGTCAGTCTGCTGCGCTTCGAGAATCGGCCGCTGAGTGCCACACGACACGGCGCGCGACGGCGCGACAGATTGCGGTTGTCTTGTCCGTTTAACTCTCGACTGGACACCGCATGCATTAGCGGATCGCTTTCAATCAGCACCCTTTCCTTTCCGCAAAAGACTTCTTGTCTGCCGCATGGTCAGGACACTCTCAGGTGGATCATCACTGAAGGTAAGAGTTGGGTCCCCCCATAAGAAACCACGCTACACGCCTGGTGGCTACTGCGCGGTAAAGACTGCTAACCTGAGAAGTCTGAGATCCCCACTGAGGAGTATGCACCCGGTTTTCCGGAAATGGCAATCCCTGCTGCTTCGATAAAAACTCGAGTTCATGCAGGGATCTGTTCCGATACACGTGAGATAATTCAGAATCTGCCTAGCAGCTGGGATAAAGCTGGCCAAATGACTCAGTGTCGCCCTTCTCCAGGATAGCATTTTGCGTGATATTGTCCAAACGACTGACCCCTATCTGGAAGAATCGAGCTGGGAGGAGAGGTGGTACAACCTTCGTGTAGCGCTGGTTTCCTCCTTAGGACCACCACTTGTTTCCACTCTGACCAGCATCACACGGGAGAAGGTATGAGTAACTGCAAGCATCTCAGAAACGACCCCATCCAACTCTTCTATCTCTAGCATCCCTTATTTTGGGAAGTGGCCATCCAGTCAATGCCCAGCAAACGGCCACATATCAGTGATGCCACCTTATAACGTTGGCTGAAAGGGGAGATGCTTAATGCAGTCCCAACTTGTCGCGCCGTCGCGCGCGAGCTGTTGTGCGACACCATCTGCACCGGCATGTCGGTTGGAGCAGCGAAACTCTTATGCATTCAAGTGGAGACAGTTCTAGAAGACAGGCGATATCAAATTTCCTCATCTCTGTTACACTTAGATTCAAACCGCTACGAAGACGACTCGTATGTAAGGCGCGCCATGCCCGCCAGAGCCGCATTACGATTGTATTGTCGTACACCCGTTTGAAGGTTTCTCAAAAGAGAGAGTAATTTAAGTACCAACTTTTTAAAAATAGGGCGAGAATTACGGGGCAGCTTAATCATATCATTAATGACGCGTGTGTATCTACTAGTATGAGATTTTTTTCTAGAGCGATTTACTCTGCTTATCGCTCCTATTTCTCTCCAACATCACCAAGCGCATTCGGTATACGAACAGTGGAAGACGCTATCAATGCACTGAATATCAACGAAAACACCCTGGAAGCCTTACGTTTCCTCCAACATACACCAGGTCTTTCTTATACAGCTGGTCTGTTAAGTTTTACGATTCTAAGGATTGGTTTTCATAGCAATCCCTTTCAGAAACATCTTATTTGAACTCGCTAAGTCCAACTGCCTTAGGAGTGCTAGCTCTTCGAGGTTCAGAGCTCAGTAAGTATGTTCCTGTCACAAAATGCGAAATGGATCCGGACGATTTGTCATTTTCAAAACTGTTAACGAAGGTAATTAACTCTCCCTAAAATACTCGTTCATGCTTTTTTTATTTGTCTGGCGCTAGTCCAACACACCGAGCATTTCTAAATGTCCTGCAGTTGTACTGGGTCATCGTGGTGCGGTTCCGTTGAGCCACGATTGTTACAAGTCTTATTCTACTTTGTTTCTCCACTTTGTCTTATGCTAAACCGCGCTTAATGCTGGAGGGTGTCAGGAAATGAAACGGGAATGATAGTTCACACCGAAACTTACCCAGAAAAGGGGTAGGAGCTCTGCAGTTAGGACTTTCAGTGGAGAATAGCCGCGGCAGTACCACCTCCTACAGGATTTCCACATCTGTTCTGCTGAAAAGTCCGTCTTCTTTCATCTCTTTACTCCTCGCTTCTGCAATTTTCCATGAGAAATTTCGCCACTATTGAACTGTTCCTACCCCGAAAACTCAAAAAATTACTTCTCAAATTTCTTTTTCTGAAACTTTGTCTTTAGATGTTATTCGATGACCTGATCACGAATATGACATTCATTTCTGGCGCTGGCGCCATTTGGCGCCAACATGGCGCTAACACTTTTTCTCGCCAAATTTGATGCAAACTTGTATACGGGTTTGAGTGACGTCCTGATCACGAATATGGCGTTTATTTTCGACGTTGACGCAATTCGGTGCCACACATTCTCCTCCCGAGATCGATAAAAAAATTGCGCAATGGGGTTGTTTGCTGCCCTGATCACGAGTATGGGATCGATTCCTCCATACCGGCGCCATTTAGCGTTCTGCTGAGGCTGAAATTGGAAAAAGGAGTGACTCCCTTCAGGCCAGGCTCAGTTTTAGCAAAGCGCAGATGACCATATTGTCCTCCGTTAGTGCCGGCGCCAAGAATAAATGTCATATTCGTCAACAGGATGTCAAATAAACCCCGTATGCAAGTTTTCATCGGTATCGGTGATTTAGGGTGTTTTGGCGCCGGCGCCTGTGGCGCGAGCGCCAAACCATTTTTGCCAGAGCGAATGTGATATTCATATCCGGGGGGTCAAACTACTCCTAGGGACAAGTTTACACCGGATTTGGTGATTTAAAGTATTTTGGCGCCGGTGCCTGTGGCGCGAGCGCCAGGCAGTTTCTGGTGAAGTGGATGTTATATTCGTGTTAAGGAGGTCAAAGTACCTCAACGAGCTAATCAGCCAAGTCTGCCGTTGCAGAAAAAGGTCGATTAAAACTAGAGATTTCTCCGTTCCTGAAATTCCCGCTCGCATTAAGGTAGGATCCTCTCAAGCAGCGACAGACTTCGCGATGACTTGCTGTGACGCGCTATGTACGCACTTCGCGCTACTACTTCAAGAGCCGTTTATGCTATGGACGCGAATGCAGCCGGAGATGGGAATCGATCAGCGCCGCTCCCTTATGTTTTTAGAAAGTATAGAAGACTGGGAATTTAGGCGCTGTCACACATCTGGCAACGTCTCATCCCTCTGTACTCTTCCAAGATTGGCGGTCAGTGCTGATCGATAACAAAGTGTGTTTTCAGAAGAAATGTGCCCACCAACTCCCCCATACACTTTCGAAATATACTACAAGTGGACAGCTCGCTCGTAATATGGGGGACATAGTGTAGTAACCAATACAACTACACTATATCCCCCATACTACAAGCTGCCGGCGTCGATCGATTTCCGGCTGCATTCGCGTCTATAACATGGAAGCGCGGTTGGAGTTGTAGCGCGTCGACGCGCGTCACCGTAAAGTCTGAACGCTCTCTCAGCAAACCGCGCGTCACCTCCTCCTTACAAACAGCTCAATGAGACCCCTCGACGAATATCCTGTGAGTATGATGTGCCCTGCTCGCAGTGGATAAACCGATTCCTTGGTGCTGAAAATGGTTTCCGCGTTTCATAAGAAAAGAATCACCTACCGCAGAGGCTTTGCAGGCCTTCATTCAATAGCTCCGGTGTATTGGACCAGCGCCTGTCACTTTGACATGTGAAACTTCTAAGATTTGAAAATTAATCCATTACTGAGTGTTGGTCATTTATTTTTAGTTCAACTTAGGTGACGAGTGGAATTCTGCTATAGCGTGGCTAAACAGGTTGGTGCGTTTTTCTTCCATCTTGTCGGCTTCTCTGTAGTTATTGCCACAAAACAAATTGAAATGTCACTACTATATAGTACGTAGGGTGGCGTGTCCGGAGGAAGACCTTGCATGTCCTGAGGAATGGTTAACGAGGCGACCGAGTCAAGTAGCGCGATTGCTCCAGTTGCTACGTATCATGTTTGTGAAGACGGAGGTGCGTTATATCCAGTGTATTAGTAAGCTGGACGAGTATCGCGACATCTCGATCCTAATTCCTGATTGTGTATTCTTTCATGAAACGAGTCCGCTACAGTCGTTTTCGCTGCTGGTGTGTGTCAGGGAGGGGGGGGGGAGGCTGTTTCTGTCGCGGCGCCAGCCGTTCTCCACCAATTGAGACGTGAGTTGTAAGCGAAAGTGACCGAAGTTGAAGCGGGAAAGCGCAGCACTTGTTGGAAGGCCACGGCCTGGTGTAGAAAATGCCCTAGCCCTCTATCCATACCAGCGTTTGCAGCGAAAGCGATTATATTGCAATTACAAAAAACAAACCATCAAAGTTTAGTGGAAAAGTAGATAGCGTGATTTTTGCCTTGTTCCGATTTTCTTGCTGTTGTTTGGTTGACTCTCAATCACACGGGGTTGTCTCAGGAGGGGCGGAATGAGCGCGCCTCCGGCTGCCTTGCTGTACCGTTTCTGAACGGCTAAGATCAGTTTGGGACAAAACCTGAGACACGACTCTTCAAATCAGCTTCACGACTTTTCAAACCAAATTCACGGCTCTTCAAATCAAAGCCTTGATTTCTTAAGTCAAATTCAAGACTATCCAAATCAAATCCACGACTTTTCAAATCAACTTCACGACGAACCAAACAGTGAAATTACCGCGGGCGGGCTCATTTTATCCCACTTGAAATGGGCCCTATTGATTGCGGGTATTTTTCTAATATTGGGATCTGTCGTTATTCGAACATTTCAGTTCCCATTTGATTCGAACGTAATTGGCGTGGAAATTGTTCCATTTCTCTACGTGGTATTTACCCAATTTCGTGATAGCAACAAGGAGCTTTCTATGCTGTCGCTGAAGATCCTTTCCAATGTCGCTCTCAACAGTCCAATATACGCAGTTTCTATATTTACATCGGGTAAGCTGGCCAAAGGGCTTATTTTCTACTGCAGAAAGTTTTTGTAGTTGTTTAGATTGGCTTCCTATGCTAGCCGCTATGGTCACGCGAGGTAAATCCTTGGAGGAGAGGCTTCTATCACACAAGGTCAGTATGCTTACCACATTCATCGTGGCTATATTGATCTACAAATCCCCTATAGTTTTTAGCGTTCTTTAAAAACAGTTCCCGCGTTGAGCAGTTTAAAAGCTTTCTTTCTTGTACAAGTAGTCTGGCCGTCAATCTCCAAAATTATCCCTCTTTCGCGGCTTCACGGGAGGTAACGATGGCGCTGAGGCTCTCATAAGTGGCAGTTCTGACGTCTCTCCAGTTATTCCGCCCACAAACTCAAAGACTATTTTCTGTTGAGCTGTGTTTTTTATTTTCTTTTCTTTGTTAGACAGTATTAGTTCTAAGGGCCGCGAAGTAACGATTAGTTAGCCAGCGGCGGCTGGATATTGCTTTGCAGGCGTAAAACAAGCGGGCAGGAGAACTCGTCCAGAAGGCCTTTATTCGAACTGTTCTCCAGGGAACTTTATTTAAGGTGTTCTCCATTATTTTTCGGCATTTGTCTAACCTGGAATGTTACTTAGCGACTATAGCTTCGCTATTGAACGCCGCTAATCACTATGCAGTCCCAGAGTTTGCCTCTACTCGTCAAATCATAGAGAACTATATTCTATATTGAAGTGATTTACGCTTTGCTTTTGTACCTTGATTCGCTCTTTTGGGCATGTGCTGTGATCTCTTTTTAAGATCTGCCAAAACGCTTTGAGTACACTGGGTGTTGTCGACTACCAACTGCGTTCCGATATTTATGAGCTGTTCCTACCCGACAGGGAACCAGAGGTGCTTTTCAACAGTCTCTCAATTACACACTTTATAGCTTTCGCGTGTTGAATTATTGATTTTATACCTGGAAGTTAGATCTGACACCCACGAGGGGAAGGGGGGGGGGAGGAGGAGGGCAGGTACGTGTGGGCAGAAGTGCGTCACTTTCTCCATCCGGTCGCTTTCGGCTAATGGACGCGCTCACTTCTGGCTGCGTGCTCATTTATGCTGAAAACTTGCATACTGGGATTGTTTGACATCTTGATTACGAACATGGCATTCATTTTTGGCGCTGACGCTATGGGGCGGGGGCACCATGATTACCTGCGCTCTGCTGAGCCTGAGCCCAGAAGATAGTCGTAGGGTCCTCCTCAAGCGAGCGCCAGCGCCAAGAATGAATGTTATATTAGCAATCAAGATGTCAAATAACCCCAGCATACAAGTTTTTAGCGGATTTGGTGATCTAGGCACTTCATAAATGAGCTGCTAGCCAAAAGTGAGCTCGTCGAAACGACATTAGCCATAGCTTTCTATTTTTTTATTTCTACGCCTTCCTTTCGATACGCTGCGCGTCCTTGTAATACGCCGCTAGACGCGCCTTAGTTTTCGTTGAGTTCACCTTTCACCTGACGTTTCTTTCGAGGTGATTCAAAATGTGAGATCTGAAACTACACCAAAAGGAACCATAACGACCTCAGCTAAACCCAACGAACACTATCGAGGGCGCATTTGAACGCCGCATATCACGTAGCCGTATGGCTTATCAAATCATGGGCGGAGACAAAAATGCTTCCAAGCAATCACACTCTTACTTTCATGCCACGCGTGTTTGTGTGGTGAAAAGCACTTTGCAGCTGCGGACCCCTCCATCTTGAACTTGATAAGGATCCACTTTCCAGTGTATCATTGAGGCGTTTTTTTTCGAATGCTGTTCTTCTAGGTTGATCTCATTATGATTCACGGCCTTTGTGGAAGTGTAGCACATACTTGGCGGCAGAAGGACCATTCCAGTAACATTGTCTCTGATTGCTGGCCGAAGGTTGGTTTCATGTTTTTCTTGCCCTTGTTCGTCTTATCTGAAGGATATACGAATACGTGTACAGGATTGGCTCCATATTGATATTCCCCAGCCCATGCGTATACTTGGATTGGATTATCCATCATCATTGATGCAGTTTACTGGTATTATGGAAAGTCTACAGGTACAGTTGAGGCGGTCTTAACTCCTTATTTCCCGTGGTTTATGGAGACTTGTTGCCATGTAGGTTCGTGCAGATCGTTTCAAATACCAATTGGAGGCTGCAGGAATTGGCCGACGACCAATCATCTTTATTTGCCATAGTATGGGTGGTCTTCTTGCAAAGCGATTGCTGTTAGATCTCCCTGCTTTGGCGGAGAAAACGGTACGATCCGTTGAAGCCTGTGAACTACAAGCACCGTCATCTCCCAACACAATGTGTGCTTTGGGTGTGGAGCGTTACTCCGGATTTGCAGCACCGAGTTTTCCTTAGCTACTTATTTAGACAGGCATGGGGACAGAGGGTTAGTCCTTCAGAAACGCAGACGCGGACTGAGGCGAGCGAGTCAGCGAGCCGCAACACAGCCACGTTGATTGTGTTGGGTCCTGGTGCGAATGCTGCGTACGTCACCCTGCTCGTGACGCTTATTCGCAACGCTGCGACTCGGAAGTAACGTCCCATATCCCTTGTACTTTCGATTTTTTCACCTGACTTTGTTTTCCTTTTCAGGTTGGAATACTCTTTGTAGCTACACCTCATCGGGGATCACCAATAGCTGCATGGGGATATTCGATACTTCGTCCAACTCTGGACGTTCTGTTTCTGTTGGAAGAAAATCCCGTGAATAAGCAGGTAAGTTTTGGCTGCGGTACCCCCCCCCCCCCTCCTCCTCCTCATCTATATTGTGTAGCAATGATTCTCCAGAAAGTTCTGTTTTATTTTGCAGTTGAATGAAGATTTTTCAAAGATCAGTGATACAATTCCTGTGATCGTTAGTATGGCGGAAACCAAGGAATCTGATCTAATCGGTGAGGATGTTGTAAAAGTTTTTTGAGGTTTCAGGGTATGTATGAGAGCAGCACTTCACTAGTGCACGGATGATTACCTAAGGCCACCTTGGGTCACTTCATTGGGAAAGTCTGCATAAATTCAACTATATTTGCAGGTACTGCTAAAGGTATCATAGTACCGACGCAATCTGCAGTTTTTGAAAAAGGAGCTGTTTATCACATCGATGAGGTTCGTTCGCATAAGATTTCCTGCTTAGCTGTTTCTGTTCTCTTTTCACGATTTGACTGGTTCTTTCCTTTTCTTTGTGACACTACTTAATAGAAGCGTAGGCGTAGGAAGTGGCCTGCCTACGAAGCGTGCTGTCCAGGAATCAAATCCGGAGTGGTTCAGCGCAGATCAACCCAGCTCTTGCATTGACCGTCTCTCAAACTGTGGTCGACCGTGCCCTACCGCTAACCAACTGTTAATACAGTCACTCTCAGTTTAGAACATAATTTCATTGTTGCAGCGGTCCAGTGATTAGCGGTTGAGCGCAATTGGTCGTATTCGTACGATTCCGGGCTCATGTGATTGAATTGTTCCGAAAGCATGAATATGACCTTATGACTGATGGTGATACGGCTATGGTAACTATTTGCTAAATTACAACTTAAGGTTCATCACAATGTTTGCAAGCCTTCGGAACGCAATAGTCCAGCGTATGGTGTGGTGCTGAATTTCCTACGTGATTCCATCCAAGAGGCAAAGAAAAGGAAGCAAGGAACATGAAATACTGTAGCTTGTTGTATTTTTGTATAGAAAAGGCTGATGGTGCGTAACTTCAGTACGTGTTAATAGAAGCAGGGAGAACATATTTCAGGAATAATTCTAAAAAGTGAAACAGCTAATGATCTAAAGGTGGTACTTTTTGTAATCAGGTTTTTTAGCTATTGCTTTGAAGTCTTCCTTATCAAATGATCATCCTTCTGAGCTTGTTTTTTTCAGTTATATTGCAATTTGTATAGAGTGTACAATTCTACTTCAGTACGTCCCCGATGTGTGTATAAAACTTCGTTCTACAATCTCACCATTCCACACCTATGCCTGAGCTAACCGTGGTCTGTATAGCAGAGATATCAAGCTGAATTTGAGAAGCATCGTAATAAAAATTGGGTCTCATTTTTGAATAAATTATGGAATCCTTTCTTGAATTCATTCTGCATTTCACTTCCTCGGGAACTATTAACTGTTTGACAACGCCTTTCTCGATTATCACGGTTGTCCCGCTTGGAAGGCTCTATTCCCAGAGCAACGGTCAAGACAATCGTGAACTGCTGAGCCGTCGCGCGCGGCGAGTCCTCGATGAACACCTCTTCTTCGACTGGTTTAGAACAACTCATGATAGCTCCATGGCGTGCGGTATCGATCCCTAACATTCAAATACAAACAGTCTGCAAGGACAACTCGTCTCTTGTGTGCGCGACGTCGATCGCCACGCCCAGTGCAGCTATTGCGGATCTCTCACCATGCACATCTCTGACAATGAGTCGACAGGCATGCGGGAAGACTGTCGTAATAAGCCGCGCGATGGTGCGACCCGGAACAAACGTTCCGCATCCATGAGGCAATTAGATGGTTGCGATGGCGTGTCGCACTCGCACTTGCCATTACATCCATTCCCTCGATTGTCATTATGACACACTTCATGTCCCTTTCGAATTGCTGACGTCGACATCGCCTTGCATCTATGAGCGCGTCCATGCTTTGCAATCGGATCGCTCGACTAAGCCGCGCGATCGACTATAGACCCGTCCGACACTCGCTCACAACACGTTAATGGCATTATGCTCGTTGATGATCATATTGCGCAAACATACGAGCTCACCACCGCGAAGCCAAATCGCAAAACACCTCTCCAATGGGATTACTTCATGAGGTATCGTGCGCCTTATTCTTAACAGTTCTGTTTTTCAGCAAGAACATGTATGAATTCCTACATGCAAAAAATTATCATCATATGTGCAGTTGATGCCTTCCTCAAACAAGCGAAGTAAAGGAAGAGTTTAGCTCTAATAGCTTTAGAGCGAGCATTTGAAGGACTTCTCAGTGAACTAGATCAACGCATCCGATTAGATTTGCCGCCTCTTGGGTACTCGCGTAACACGCGCTCACCTAATCCGCAATACCATTCTCCTTTAGGATTACGCTAGACAAACTGTAAGGTAGACTATTTATACTCGATATCCCGAGATGGAAAAGGCGTGGCCGCATACTTCACTGGCGGCGGCTTGCGCTTTTTGTGGGCTCAAGGAGGTTGAGTCTCGTTCAAGAACAATCACAATCATGTCTTCGTTCACACAAGATAGGATGGTGCCTGTCCCCAACGGAACATCAGAAACCAAACCGCCATCACCATCCCTAGATGGGGTACACAGCCGCGCCCTTTCTACCTCTCAGGCATCGACTGTAAGTAGTTTGGTTTTACTCAAGTGGTCCTTCGAATGCCCCAAGCACAATATTGGAATTTCAAAGTTGTTGAAGCCGGAACCTCTCTTAGGAGAGGCGAGATTTCCTATCGAAGCAGAAAGGTACAGAACATCTGAGTGTGATAAAAGGGAGTGAAATGTTGAGGTGGCCGGAGGAAAGTGCTCTTGGCAGTACTCCTACTTCTGATACAATGAGTGAAACGGTAAACTGAAGGCAAGGTGGAAGTTTACCTCTTACCTCTTGTTAGGTACATGTAATAGAGAACCGTTCCAATACTTTGACGAATACTTGCTATCATATCAGGGCTGTATGAGAGTCAGGGCACGTCCCGCCTCTGGAAGAATTTTTGGAAAAACACCCCCTAGATCCCTCCTATAATACGACCCCATTCTCCCCCCTTCCGTCCTACCTCGCCCTTTTCGAGTTTGCCCCCTTTTCCCCTCACACTTCCCACCACTTTTTCCAGTTTTTTTTCCCCGAAATTTTTCGAAAATTCTCTAGCCTTTCCCCAAAGGTTTGCTCATGAAAGCCAACAACTGGGAGAAGTTCCCCAACGGCGCAGATTTTTGTCAAATGCAAATACGCCACCTACTGGGAGGGGGGGGGTCGTTTGCGCTTGACAGGAATTTGCGGCCTTGCGACCCCGGGTTTCTAGGCCTAATCCCCTCTGGGTATCGACTGGACTAAAGCAAATTCAACTAAAGAAGTAGAGCTGATGGGATAACAAAAGCGTCCTTCCGAAAACTTTAGGAATGCAAGAGGGAGTCACAAATCTTCCCACTCCTAGCACTGTACTGCCCTGTTTCTTGATTGGTCTCATCGCCAAATTTAATCTATTGCCAATCGGTATTTTATTTCCACTGCTTCCTTAT
>MU940791.1:0-17005 GCA_036418165.1 Cooperia oncophora
CCGCACGGCCAGCCAAGCGTCTAACTATAGCCGAACGCACCGGCTTGTCTGCGCTCTCTCACTTCTGGTTATTCTCTACAAGAGTGTTCCGTGCTCACTACTACTGTGCGGTGTGAGAGTTTAGTGGGATTGGATGCGAGAGCGCTAGTGTGAGGTTAGGAAGGCTCAGGCAGAGAAGTAGGCAGCCAACGCGTGATAGAGCACAGAAAGCCTCCCCCTCTGTCTAGAACGGCAACGTTTGACGCGTTCATAGTCATGTTCATGTACACGCCCCTTCTGTTCACGGTGATTGAAGCCGTGTAAACATTAGAGTTTTCAATGAGCAATTTCCAAGCAGGAAGGAAAACTTTATTTCTTGGTTTTGAAGTGAACAACGTTCCCTGTTGAATACATTGATAAGTAGTTGTTAGAGACACCGCTCCAGATTTAGTGGGACCAGAAAAAGACGTCATTGGCGCTCCATCTTTTTTTCTCCGCCTTCACGGCGGCGAATAGGGCGGGCAAAAAAGCTGTGTGCCTATGACGCCGTTCCCTGGCTCCGCCCCTGCAGCGTAACTGATACCTGACACAAAACCGTAGACAGCAATAAATCTCCACGACTAGCTAAATTACGGGATTATCTGACAGTTCAGGGAAGAACTGCGCCACAACGTCTCTATTGAATATCGGCGTTAAACGTACACCATCAGCCCAATCCCGAGCCAAAGGTCGATTCATTATCGTGGAATCCTCATTCATTCCTGGTGGACGTAGCATATCTTCGATTGATTTAGTCATAGTCAGTGGCAACTTTGCTGAAAAACCCAACGACTGAGGCCTCATGGGCTGCTGAGGGACGGTGAATTGATGGTTACAAACGCTGCCATTAGAACCGTTAGTTATGGATGCAGTGGAATATGCTATCAAATCTGTTGTGATTTGATTGGAGAAGGAAAATGTGCTAGGAACTTCTGGAGGATTGCTGCCACGTCGATTTGACATTGTCACCAACAAATCAAACACTTCGGGATTGATGATATCGGTGAGGATCTTCTGGTAAGGCAATGGTTTGATGGCGTCTCGAGGAAATGATCTTCGTAACGTCGGTAGTAAGGTAGACGAGATGGCCTGAAGAGACAGCTAAGAACTTGAAAAAGACTAGGCAACTGAAAATAGATAACTTTTAATCTTTAGAACATGAAACTATTTCATGAAGAGTATCAGCAAAATGAATGAGAATGACTAAAATACCATGAGAGATTCCCAGTAAGTCTCAAAGATCCCAAAAATGTACTAAGTCTCAAAGAACCCAAAAATGTACTAAGTTGATCAAAAAGTTTTGATAGGGTTGAGATTTTTTCTGTTTTATTTTACAACTCAGCAAATGCAAGCTAATCAACAATATAATAACCATCGTTAGTCATAACATTGTCCCACCTAACGGGCAGGTCAGCGATTCCCTTCTCCCAGAACTGGGGAGATTGGGAGTCAAAGAAGTCACCGACCACTTGTTCAAGGTGGTCATATTTAGGTTGTCCGGAAAGTTCTCAGCGTTTTGGGTGTTTCACTTTAAACGATCGTAACTTTTTTAATACTCATCGGATTTAATCGAAGGGCACCATTCGAATCAGCACACTTTTGCCAATGTGATAGCAGTCGAGAAATCCCATCAAAGAAAAAACTGGGTGGTCGAGAATCCACGAAATCTACGAAGGTCTTTTTTGCCTGGTCCTAATTGATGAAGTATTTTTCAGCAAGGAAGTTCTGAAAATGTTTGAAAAGGTGTGATAGTCGGTTGGCCCGGCCGCTGAGAAGGTCTGGAGAATATGGCGGGTGAGGTAGAACTTCAACCTCAATTCGTTCAATTTATGGATAGTGATTTGTGAAACGTGTGGGCGGGCGTTGTCATGCAAAAGAATCGGACCCTTTCTTTTGATAAGTGTTGGCTGCATCTGACAAAATTTTCGGTACAATTCGTCGATTTCTTCAAGCATTAGGGCGCTGTGATGGTTTGGCCTGGTGATAAAAAGTTATAGTGGATCACACCAGCCGATGACCACCAAGCCGTGACCAGAATTTTTTTTTCGTGAGGGTTCGGCTTTGAAAATTACCTCGGTGGTTCGTCGAAATCCAACCACTGTCCGGAACGTCTCCTGTTATCATACATGACCCATTTTTCATCACAGGTGACAATTCGGCCCAAAAACAGGTCGTTTCTGCTGCGCAAAAGCAATGCAGAAGGAACCTCGAGACGTGCCGATTCCTGCCGGTCACTCCGATTGTGGGGCACCCAATTGTCGAGTTTTTTCACCTTCCCAATGCGTTCCAGACCATCTGCAACAGTGATGCAAGGCTAGCTCTTCTGCTATCTCTCGAACTGTTTGGGATGGGTCAGCCTCCAAAATCCCCCTAAAATCCTCGTCAGATATTGCTTTAGGTCGACCGCTATGAGGTTCATCTTCAAGGCTGAAATCTCCAGAACGAAATTTGTTGAGCCATTGCCGCACAGTGCTTTCTCTAGCACTATTGGGCCCCACACCTGGTTAATTTGTTGAGCTGTTTCGATTGCGGATTGCCCCAATTTATAGTCGAAGAAAAAAATCGTCCGAAGTGCTCTTTTCACATGCTTGAAAAAATCTTGAAAAAAGGGGTTTATAAAGCAATAATGAAAAGGCAATTATACCATCAGATAGCGCAAGAAATTCTCTACAGGATGTGCTACTGAGAAGCAAGGCAGAATGAGTTTTTAATCAGCAGTGAATGTACAAAATTAGGTGCACAAAACGCTGAGAACTTTCCGGACAACCTAATAAGAACACGTTTTCTGCTAAAGAAAGCCTTGGGGCAGAACATGTGGCTGATCTGATGCGGGACAATATCAGGTGAAATAGGGTAGTGTGCGAACCCGTGTCCCGCCTGCTCGCTCCAATTTTGCACGGCTCTTGTACGGCTATGGTGATGGGGCTAGGAGTGTGTGCATGGAGGAGGTGCGCAAAAGTTCGTCTAGGCCGTTTTTCTCAAGGGCTCCGCAAGTTTCTGCAGCTGACCAGCGTAATAGGGAGCGGTGACGGTGTGGCCTTGCTGAGCAGTTGGTAGTATGTACAGTATTCCTTTCCAGAAGCAGCAAAGGAGAAACTTCTTGGGGTGGAGGTCGGATTTGGCTTGCGTCGGCGGCTGTTCTCCTCGCGGGAGCCAGACGGCGCGGTGCTTGTTAGCGTCGTAGAGGATCCAGCTTTCATCTCCAGTAACTAGGTCCTCCAGAAACTCCTTGCGATGTGGGCGGAGAAGGAGAGACTGACAAATGGATACCCGGGTGTACCGCATGTTATCGGTCAAAAACAGGGTATCAATTCGAGTCCACACCTTTCTGCTAACGAGGCCTGAAAGGCGACCCGACGACTTGTTTGATTGGGCCACTCGAGACTCGTCGCCAAGACTGCAGACTGAACAACGATGGATCATAGCGATGGAAGTGGTGTGCTCCCCCCTCCCCCCTCCTCTGGTAATGTTGCGAACGGTTGCCGTCGCTCCGGTGCCGCTCGTAGAAGATGATGTATCGAACACGGTCTCGTGGAATTGACATCGTGATCCAAGCTAAAGGAGGAAGCGCGCCTATATATACCTATCGGAGATAGGTTCTAGAAACGTTACTACTCTACACATGATCAGATCAATGGTTATCGCATCAAAGAATCGAACAGTTCGAACTTTTAATAAAGCTCTACGCGAAAATTTTTTCTCAACCGAGTATCAGAGAGCTCATTTTATTACGTCAAGACGGGTAAATAAGCGAATACCAACAGCAGAATGGTCCAAATGAGGCTTTCACCAAAAGACTCAGTCAGCTGATCCCGTCTACGCTTTTGAAAGAGAAGAAGAGAATGGTGAATCCCCCTAAAATTCCTACTAATTTCAGCTCCAGCTAGAAACCCAGCATCTCTCCTGGCGCCTATTCTCTCAGCATCATACTCTGTTCGGATATAAGTCCGGTAACAGGCACCCTTTGCCTTAGGGCGGAGACCACAACCATTGCGCATGTTTCACTGGAGCACAATGTTTCCTCCTGGGACCACGAAGCGAAGGGGCACGTCGTGCAGTTCTCGCATTAGCTCTGTCTCCGCCCATATGATCAGCGCGCAGTGTGTGCACTCGAAATCCTTGAGGTCGAGTAGGCGTGGCCGCATGTTTCAACTTAGCATGAAGGAGTCTATGCTTCTGGTGAGATATTTTCATCTTGACACAATTGCTGTCGTGTCTCTGTCCAACACAAAACAAGACGATGTCCCAGGAATACTTCGTTCACGAGTAACCAGTTCGCGTTGCCATGTTTCGAATGCACGGCCTACACTGGCTTAGGGATAAGGAGCTGTATATAATGGAAGTATTACAGGGGCCCACATCCATTAGTGTTAGGCAGAGCTAGCGCACGCGAGGGAGAACGGCTATAGAGAAATCGAAGGAGGTACTGAAACAAATCCTTCGGAAGCTCTTTTAAAACTGCTCCAGTAACCTCTTTGGATAGCTATCGAACTTTTTCTCAGGTTTCTTGAAGGGCTTCGAAGGGAAAAGTGGCTTACTTGGCGTACACTTGAGAGGCGAGATTCGCCATAATATTAGCTGCAGAAGCCGACGATTTCGTCCTGGAGAGTTTGATCACACGAAAAAGTAGCTCTTGAAGTGCATCATGCACATCGGATAGATGAGCGCAAAAACCATTCGACAAGCGTTGCACGATCTGAAAAATGGTTAGTTTTACACTGAAGAAGTCATGTAGAATAGGATTAATTCTTGTAGGTTCAAAGAATATTTACCAGTATATACCTATTTAATATTTACCTGAATATTTACCTATTTACTATTTTTCACAAGACCATCTAGACGAGTACAGCGTACTGGAGTAACACCCACCTGGGGAAGCTATCGTCAGTGCTCGTACTATGGAGTATTCAACTGGAGAGGGAGACAATCGCTTGAATCGCTCGCACAGTGTTACGAATTCGGAAATCGTCGAAGGCTCTCTGGAATTAGCTCATGAAATAAAAATAAAAATAACTGCACATTCCAAAACGTGGTATGGTTCAGATACCATAGCGATTCCCCTCCCCTGGACCATCACAGGTCACCTTTGTAAAAAGACATGAACAGTCATCCTGGAGCTCCAGTGAGTTTGAGAAATTGTTTAAAGTTAATGGTAGGCGGGGATCAATTTGGTCTATGTAATGCTCACGAAGTGAAAAATGGCAGGACCCAACTTGACAAAAGAAATTTTTTCCACGTTAGGATTCACAACCACTTTCTTCCTTCCTCTCATCCCGCTCCTCAGGCCTCCTTGGCATAACTTTGTTTCCATTCCTCAGCATTACTTCGTTACCTGGGAAATTGGAAACCTAACCTGGATCTTATGGTTAGCCAAAATGTTGAGAGGCGATAAAAACTAGAAGCCAAATGCTCACATCTGAAAATTCTCCAATGATTTAGTGAATTCCTCTGTGTAGAACGCAGAGTCCTTGGTAATAGAACGAGCAGCTTGATCGAGAATGTTCAAAGGAAGAAATACGGAGCTGATCAACGAGCACTGCAAGGAACTGATTAGAATCTGAACCGAAAAATCTGGACCCAAACAAGGATACCTTGTCTTCAACGGTGGTTTTTCGTGATGAGTCCCTCTCGATGACGCTGATGAGGCCATCAATGAAGTCCGTGATGGTGACGACTCTTTGAATTGAAAGCAAACTGGGACTGTGTTCAAGCTTCACTGGAGTCCCATTTCGAGTCTCAACAAAGGAAAACTCGACTTGATGAAATTATAGACTGAGAGTTTAGTGGATCTATTGTGTGTTCCATGTCCCGGAGATGGGAAGGGCGCAGTTGCGCACTTTATTTGAACGTACTTAGGATGGGTTTTTCAGGGTTGTCTTAGAAAATGACTGTCATTCTGTCATGTACTGAGCAAATACATGATTACAATTGATCAATCATGACGCTGTACCGCTAAACGCATAGCCGTTCTCAAACAGAGTACGCGGTCCCGCCCCGTCTTATGTTCAAGACATGGGAAAGTAAATTTCTGTAGACATGCGCCTTTTTCATCTCAAAAGACACTGCCCGCATACACTTTCGACAAATAAGGACCCGTTTGGAATACGTTGTTCAGAGTGGTGGGGCACGCAGTGGCAGAAGATGTATCACCTACGTTCCACCTTAGAGGCTTGGCACGATGATTGGGTGCTCGGCCTAAAATGCCAGTGGGGCGCTATATAGTGGGAAAGAACGGAGTGAAACGGTCAAAATCCTGCGAAAAAAGAGACTCCGTTCTCACTGTGTTAGTAATCAATTTTGGACGAGTTTCCCGTAGGCATCTTGCCAATAACCGCTACAGAAGGTGCGGCTGTATGTGTACTCATATATCCATGCAGCATCACGGCCGCTTCATACCAATGCCTTCGCTTCATAATTTGCTTAGCAAATGAATCAATTAGAGCGTCTGGAACAGTCGTCCATTTGTGGGCGGGCGGGCAAGGGGCGTTTGGGACGTAAAGTTGTGGCTTGATAGCACCCTTATAAGGCACCTTTCCCTGAGGCATTAGGCTGCGTTTATACTTTGCGGCAGCGTAGCGTAGCGCTTCCAGCGTACGCCAGCGGCAGTGCCGAAGAGAGGATGCATATCGATCTAGCTTCACCAGCGTCACCAGCGGCACGCTAGCGCACGCTGGCGTAGCGAGGGCACGGGAAGCATAGCTATCGATCTAGCTTCACCAGCGTTTCTCGAGCGTTTCTCCAGCGGCACCAGCGTTTTGCTAGCGCTTGCAGCGGCAGGGAGTAGAGACCATGTGGCCGTCGGAGACGCAGAAGCGATGTGCATTGTAGAGACTATGTGGCCCTCCGGTTCTCACTGTGTGGCCGTCGGAGACGCAGAAGCGATGTGCATTGTAGAGACTATGTGGCCGTCGGAGACGCAGAAGCGATGTGCATTGTAGAGACTAAGGGCGAGTGAGAGACGCGCAATCGATGTGTTTTGTACCCTCCAGCTCTCCCATAGTCTCTACTCCCCTGCCGCTGCAAACGCTAGCAAAACGCTGGTGAAACGCTGGAGAAACGCTGGCGTACGCTAGCGTGCCGCTAGCGTACGCCAGCGTGCCGCTGGTGCATCCGCTGCGTGAAGCCTTCCAGGTCTCATCTGCCACTCTCTATCTGTGCACCCTGCGCCTAAGCGTGCTACCGCCGCCTGATCCGCTGCCTGCCAAAGTATAACGCAGCCTTATACAGCGCCTGCTCAGTGTCGCGGAATCCGTCCCCAGGCGTATTAGACCTGCTCGTCCTGAAGGAATCATCGTGTCAACTGCCTTTGAAAGAACTTGCTAAGAAAGCCATGACTCGGCCATATCCGAACCCGCCCTCGGTTGTCGGTCTCCACCTTAGCCAACTCGTGAAAAATTTTTCTTTTCCACGTCCATTGTTAATTCCCTGGGATCTCGTTTGCGACTTAGCGATCGAGAAGTCATCCCAAGAGCATTCTCGCCCATCCGTCCGTCGCTTTCTCTTCCACAAGTAGCCTACCAGAAACCCTTCTGAACCCCATCAGCCATGAATAACAGTCGCGGATTATGTCTTCAAGCTGCACGTTTCCCAGTCCAAGTAGGACTTTACCGAAGTGAGTTTTATGTACCGGAGGTTAATCCTCGGCTATATATCTAGGAAAAACGGAAATACAAGCCAAACCATGCTCTTCCTGGCAAGCGTTCGATCTGCTATGAGGCTTTTCAGCGAGAAGTCTGCTATACTTTCATAGCCGCCGACAGCTAGAAGCCAGTACGTCGTTTTCCAATGTATTCAGATCACATAGCAGTTTTCTGAAAATCAAAAAGGTGGGCATTACATTTTACACATTTCTCACAATAGTCCAGCAGGACTCATTTTTCAAACAGCTGCTGTTTAGTGCTGCAGTTTGCCTTTAAAAGGTATTATGAGATGCTCACGCAAAAGCCTTTACCCACGCAGAGCCGTACCTCACCCTCACCGTGCGAGTGCGGTACCCGTTACGTGCAACGAATAGTGACCGTACTTGGTGCCAAAGAGAATCGCAATAGCGCCGCACAGTGGGTCGCGTGGGCGTTCGCGCCCGGCTGATGCGACGATATTGGTCGAAATAGACAATGTATGACCAAAAATAGACATAAGTGTGCACCATGTACTTGTCTACATGAAATCCGATGCTCCAGTTGAAAGGGTAGTGCAAATTAAGGAAACGTCGCGCCCAATTGCCGCGCGCGGAAGCGGCAGTTCGCGATTCTCTTGCCCGTCTCCCGAATAGCGCAATCGCCCGGTAAGCGTGTGGTTTGGACCCAGTTAGTGTGAGCGATCGGCACGATTCCCGTCTGGAGCAAGACTTTTACCCACTCTTCAACATTTGGGAAGAATGGCACACAAGCGAGCATGACGCAATGCTAGTACTGGCTCCGCCCTAACAAGGATCGCGGACTACCATTCAAATTACGGAAATTGTGCCGCTGTACCTGGAATTCGACGGTAGCTGAGCTGTCCAATCGCTGTCTGCATCGGCTTTGTTTGATAATGACCGCCCAATGCTTTTTTTCTTTGACAAAAGCGATTTCTGACTGCGAAGTTTCTCACGTGCCTCTTCTCTGTCTGGTCGAACAACTGAAATGTTTCTATGAGAACAAAGTTCTTGAGCAAATATTGAATGAGTAAATGTTGAACTGGCAATGTGTAAGTACGCCGCCCTATTCACTTCACATAGTGGGTTCTTCAGCTGCTGACTGAGGAACCGCTGCTCCACTTTATTTGTTTTGATGGGATCGAACGTTACCCGAATTCGATCTAGCATCTTTCTCCTCGTGGAATGGAGCAGTATAAATTGGTGCAGGTGAACACGACCACGGTCACATTCGGAATCGGCAATCTATCAAGGGGACCTTAGCAAGAAAAAGCACCCTGAGTGCTGCATCAGTTTCCGTGAAGATGGATAATGCTGTTGTTCAATATCCTTTGAGCGGATCCTGAGGCCGCTTTTACAGTCTTGTTCACTGCGGACGCTGGGGCCATGGGACGGTGCTGAATAGCGCGGCGCCAGCCCAATTTCCCCAAATTGTTGAGCCCGATTCCCACCGTTGTTGAGGAGAGCAAGCGACAATACTTGATGCCTTGCAAAACCCTGCCGCCTGAACACACTCTAGCATCCACAGAAAGGACTTTACACCTTGCAGTACTCAAGAATCGGAGAAACGCGAAGTTGCGAAAACCGCGGAGTAAGGACCCCGGGGTCTGGAGAACTGTGGAATCGGCAGCAACACGGGACAGGGAAGAAGGGTCTACGCCTCTTCACTTCAGCAAAACATGAATAAGACTTGAGGGCAAAGAACCTGAAAAGATCTCCCAAAAGACCACCGCATCTCAACATGAAATTGCTTAGTCGTCTATTAATAGAACACTAGTGAAAAAAGCTGAAAGTAACTCACAGTCAGGGTTCATTCCCACGAGCAAACATTTCCGAAATCGACAGTATCGACACGCATTTCGTTCAACTTAATGGAAAACAAATCAAATTCAGAATGAACCTGAGTAAATCAGAGGACTGAGTAAGTCAGCTATTACTTTTTGTTTGGTTTGCCTAACTAAAAATAAAAGACAAGCAGAATTTCCACTTGATAACTTTTCCTACTAACGAACAAACCCTTTGTAACGCGCCGAAAAAAACCGTCAGCATGTAGCGCAATCTCGGTCGATCGATATATTGATTTCTTGTTTACAGTCTTGTTCGCTGCGGATGTTAGGGATTTCAGGGAGTTGGATTTGGCTCAGCGCCAGCTCATTCCCACCAAATATTGCCGCTTGCTCTATTGAACAGGATCAGATTGAGAGCCAAATCTGGCCCCTGAAACGACCCAGAATCCGTGGTAGACAAGACTGTAGTTCACTTCCAGTTCATTTGGAAGCATCGGTGGTGGCATGCAATTTTTCCTCGGACGAACAAATAAGATACCCTGGGAGACGCAGCACTATAATTTTACCTTTTCATGGAGAAAAAAAAGAAAAAAAAAAGTAGATGAGCATGCAATTTCGAGGCTTTCTAAAAATCCAAGTCAGTCAGATGGATTGCATATATAATCGATAACGATTCGCCATCTTGCAAGATACCGTACATGTGAAGGCCGGTCAAATCAACAAGTAAATCAAGTTTTTGATTGCATGATAGTTTGTTTGGACTCTGGGAAAAATAGGTAAACGCCTAAACCATTCCATTAATGGCCCGCAAATTTGATGTGTTCCTATGATGAAATATTGTCATGGGTAACCTTTTGCCTCTAAAATACTAGCTAATCGGGTCTATGTTGCTCTATGGCATGTCCTACGTTGACGATCCCCAGAGGGGGGAGGGGTCGTATTTGGCCGCTGGAGGTAGGGAGAGGTCATTCTTGCTTCGGAATAAAGTTGCGGTCGTTGACGTCGACTGTTTTTACTGTTTCGAGTGCGCCATAAACTCACCTTCATCCTTTTTGGGAAATAAGTGTAAAGGGCTTTTTGGAAATTGAACCGGAAAATGGTAGGGAGATAGGAACACCCGGGTAGGTCGTGGGAAGGATAGGGGAAGATCATACCAGAGGAGGAAACTCCTGCTGTATCACAACTCTCCTCGGTAAGAGGAAGTACCCCGTGCAGTTCATCGTGTAAACAAATACAGTAAGCCCAATGTGCTCATTAATTGAAACCAGTCAATCGGCATTTTACTGTTCCAGGTGATAATAACTTGACAGGTATATGGTAATAACTTACATTTGTTGACCTCACAATTCTTGTCGAATCGACAAACGTACTTGTTTCTGCCGTCCTTCACGGCTCGTCGAAAGAATCCTTTACATCCAAAACAGGCCAATACTCCGTAGTGAATCTTAAATTATGAGGAACATGAAAAATTGATAATGCAAACGGACCAAGATTTCTTGCCAAAGTTTCTCTTACTTTCGCCGGCGAATCCCCACAGACTGCACATTTTCGCTGGCCCTTGTTGCAAGCTTATCATGAAGACGTCTTCCTGTGAATGTGCCAATCTCATAAAAATGTCTGGAATCAATGCAATTCGTGGAACGAAAGGTGAAAATCGATAGAAAACCGTTGGCGGTCGATCAAACAACGGCTCGGCGAAGCAACAGCGAGTTATAGAGT
Organism: Cooperia oncophora; assembly: GCA_036418165.1. Taxonomy (NCBI): domain Eukaryota; kingdom Metazoa; phylum Nematoda; class Chromadorea; order Rhabditida; family Trichostrongylidae; genus Cooperia; species Cooperia oncophora. The sequence continues at coordinate 11,161 of MU940791.1, forward strand.
GAGGTGAGTATGAGGGTGTCGGATGGCAAAGTCTGGCACGGTTTGTTGGGACTGTAATGCTAAATATTATGCCCTTTATGACGTCATCCGCAGAATTTCTTTCGGATCCGAAACAGCTGTACGAATGTTTTCCATAAGAGATCATTCACTGACACAAGACAGTACGCCTTTCAGGTGAGATTAGTTCTAGTTTTCCAAAAAATGCACAAAAGTTCATAGGCCGGTCCAACAATGTGAGAGTTTCGGCTTTGCAGCAGCACTCAGTCTTGCTTGGCGCCGCTTGAAGCATCGTACAGCATTGGGTTGAGAGAAATGGCGGTATCTGCACGACACCACCCCCCCCCCTCCCAGATTTTGACCTTCCAGTGCAACCCTCGCGAACATAGCTATCCCCTTACCAGTTCCTCCCAAGGCAATCATTATCTGGGGATTTTGGTCTTTGTACGACCCTTCTGAGCCGTGGCTTGATACGACCCCCCCCCTTAGATAGCTCCTCCATCGATATGTCGAGGGGGGGGGGCACAAGTGAAACGGAAAAAATCGCTACATACCGCTTTTTCAAATTTCCCCCACATCCTATCAGTTTCTCCGGAAGTTCCCGAAAATTTTCCCAGTTTTCCTGGAAATTTTGCTGTCGCGGTATGTATTTTGCTGTCGCGGTATGTAGCGATTTTTCCGCGGTATTGTATTTTGCTGTCGCGGTATGTAGCGATTTTTCCCGTTTCAACTGTGCCCCCCCCTCGACATATCGATGGATATATATAGTACATATGAAACAGGAACAACCACGAAAAGTCAGCAACTTCTACCAGAACGCAAATACGTCCCTAAAACAAGAAACATCAACAGTCAAGAAAAATATTTGTCAGACTAAATACGACTTCCCTACTGGGAAATCTCCGAGATGCCTCCTATCCCGCAGAGTAGGCGTGGCATTTGAACATGGCACGGAACTGGTTACTCGTGGAATATTCCAGTCTGGGACAACTGTCATCTTGTTCTGTGTTGGACAGAGACACGACAACAATTGTGTCTATTAGGTCATCCCATTCAAAGTGGCCGACACATATAGAGGAATGGCAGAAAAGCAAAGGGGATAGAGCAGCGGGCTACTATACCATTTGGAAGCTAGTACCTTAAGCTGTGTATCTGTGAAATTTGGCGAACCTAGCCTCTGAAGAAGTTCTCGAGAAATTGAAGAGAAGCCCGAGTGGTGAAAATCGGCGCCGGTTTTTCAAATCAGACGTCATAAAAGGAAAGTGCGCTGCTCAAATTTGACCTGCGCCGGACCATAGTTGTGTGTAAGGGTGTTCTCGAAATACACGGTGGAAGATCTGGTTCAGGAGCCCGTACAAGGAAGAAAGGAAAAAATTTGTTGTCGTGGGTGGTCCCATAATATTCATCCTGCACAAGAAAAACGGGTGGATGAAGTCAGGCACTGAATATCTGATCACAGAGCCTGGACCCTTGTCGAGCTTCCCCGCGAGTCTGACATCCCAGCTGCAACTGCTGCCCGAGTTATGTCCGATAAACTGAGGATGGTCAAGAGGGTGGCGCATGGGTACCTAATTTTCTTATAGAAGCACGAACGCAGTACCGATTCTATACCTCTAGCAGTAATGTTCTCAGCATGAGATGTCACTCACAACTGTGAAAACGCACCCCGGCCCTAGATGAAATATGGGTGGTCTCGGACCTCGAGTCGAAACTCACAATCGTCAATTTTCTATGAATGCAGATGAGAAGCCGCCCGAGTTCTACCATGAAGAGTTACGTGGGCGCAAGTGGATGATCATCATAGCAAAGGATTCCCACACTGTGGCTTTCAAGCGGCTCTATACAGAGAACAAATCCGTCACTGTCGGTGCATATTGCCTGTTCCTCGGCATTCAGATCGACAAATGGATGCTACCACACAACTACAAGAAGGCCACCGTTGCTCGTCATAGTGCCAGACCCCGAGTAACTGTATTGTAGATCAGTGCTGGGACACAAACAATACTGAGACCTGAGTTCAATCGTCCCCATTCGCCCGTCATAAAGCCATGCGATTACAACTGTTCTATTCAGTAGAGAGTACTCTTCGACGGCAGACGCTACAATGTTTTGTCATTTGCCGAAATTGGCAACAACAGCAATTTACTCACACTTGTTGAAAAATCGAAGGTACCAGAGGTCCAAAGGCCCTCGGGGCACTGGGAGCGGGTCATTGGTGAAGGAGGGATTTACTCATCCTAAAGCTAAAATATCACTTTTCTATCTATTCTCCTCTTTGTTTTATTCAAAAAAAACCAGCGGCCACGTTTGAATGGGATGACCTAATAGATGAAAATATCTCACTAAAAGCATAGGACTTTTCAGTTATGTTGAAGCATGCAGCCACGCCTACCCGATGTCAGGGATTTCGAGTATATGTGCCCTGAGTCCTTACAAGTTACCTTCCCAAGAAACACATTTCTAAAATTTTTGGCAGCCCTTCCCTTAGGAAGGTGGAGAGTATATAGCGCGTTATACGGGGAAAAATCTTGGCGATTCAGCAAAATTGCTTTCAAGGTCAATTACAGTACGACTCCCTGGTAGGATTCACCTAACTATTTTGTATTCTGCCTCAAAATCGAACATGGTTTATACCGCGAGCCATTGAAAACCATTTTGATGATGAGTTTGATGCAGTTTTTCTGTTCTTGCACGCTGACAATTTGCTGAAGAAACCGATGAGCATAACTGAAATGAGCGCACGAAAGGAAGCTTGGAGGGGCATTATTTAGGCTCCTGTGGAGGGGCGATGGCGGAGTGAATGACAGCTCAGAAGTAATTGCTTTCTTAAAGGCAATTAGCAAGATAATTTGGTACTCGGTCTAAAATGCTAGCAGGGTGCTATATAATGGGAAAATGGCGAAAAAACGAAGTGAAACGGTCAAAAAACCTGCGAAGAAAAGCCTTCGTTCTTCATGACTCAGAAAGTAATTCCGGACGAGTTTCCCTAGCCATCGCCCCTTTCACAGGGAAGCAGGAAAATTTGGGCGTCCGGGTCGGTATGTTGCAGCTAGATAGAGCCTTACAAAGGTACCTTCCTTGGAAAAGCTACGCAGCTCCTCCTCAGGGGCGTGGAGTTCTGGCCTGCCAGGCACATTGACCCTACTCGTTTTTGAGGATTTATCGTGCCAACTGCATTCAAGAGAATACGGACGAGCTGCTCAGGGGCGCGGAGTTCCGTCCTACTAGTCTTGAGGATTTATCGTGCACTCTGCCTTTAAATACCACGCAACCTCTTTAACACAACTTCTGAAGGAAATCCAACGCGCGCAAAGTAGAAATGTTATGGGTGTGAGCTCGTGCTTCGTAAGACAGCTCTGCAAACGCGAAAATGTGGAGGAGATGCTTTGAATTTCAGGTAACGAGTACAGGCTATTCAGTGCTTACAGTGGCGAGTTTTGGGAAGTAAACATAACAACTTCCTAGCTGAGCCCTCCCCCCCCCCCCCCCTGGAACGTTCCTTCACTTGCTCAGGTATCAGATCTTAAGAAGCACGAGATCGCGAAAAAAATAAAGGACCCTTCGTTTAGCAATCCTGCGGAACGCCAGTTATTTGGCTCCACTAGGATTTGTAAAGATTGTGAAAAATTCTTTGACTTGTGCAATAATCTATGGGGCCATATTATGTGCAGTTGAGCGTATAGATCCTTCAATATCTCTTTTCTCAAGTTTAACAGTTATCAATACAATATGGCCCTAGAGGTAAAATAAAAGAGCTTATCAGCCTATGAAAAGTTAGATCTATTAACCAGCATAGACTTGTTGATACAGTCCATATCTGGAGGCGAAAAGGGGCGTTTCCAGATGGAGTTTGGTCTGCGAACGCTGCCACAGCTGCAAGGATACAGACGGAACAGAAGTCAAAACAATTATGTGCTGCTACGTGCGCATTCATGATGGAAAAATAGCCTTCGTCATAAGCTTTCTACTTGCGTCTCTGTGTGCGCCCTTCCTCTCGCTTTGGCACATGATCCCAGTCACCGGAACTGGCTACTCTGACAACCCAAAGTTGAAGTTTCAGAACTCATTCACATCACGGGTCATTGAAATTAATCTGGTTCAATGATCTAACTCTTGGAAGGATAAACAACGGGGAAGATCGCCCTAGTCCGCAGTCCCATTTGGTATTTATCCTGCAGCCCATGCACATGTTAGAGGCAACCATAGTGCCGTCCTGCTTCCACCCTTGCCCCAGTGCTGGCGATAGACGTCGGCTCCGCACTTAAAGTACTTCCACATATAGGAATGGCGAGCTGCACGGTATGCGTTGTTGGTGTGCTATTTGGAATTGGAACCCACCCCAGGCAAACCTGCCAGGCTCTTTACACTTTCTACCCGCTGGAGACAGTATTTCTCATGGAGGCGAAAACTTCTGAAAATCTGAATTAGCCGGCTGCCGGGATCTTCAGAGCCTACGTGCTTACTCCAGGGTTTACCACTTTAGAATTGAGAGTGTCAGTGATACCCCAATATCCTGAAAGATGAAATCAGCCTTTTGGTGCCTTTTAAGATGTTTATTTCAAAATTACCGCTTACTACACAAACTGTTATGCAGCGGAAGAGGGCAGGTGAGAGGAAGTGAACAGCATGTGTGCCGAGTGGATTATTTGCACGCATTGATGTGCAACCTGTTGTGTGCGGCGGAAAAACCTCCTCCATGCACATTGTTATTAAATAGGGGCTGGACGATTACAGACAATTTACTGTTCAGTAGCGTTTAGTCCAGTTAGATGGCCCAAATTATTGATTTATTTCATATTGAAATCTGGTCTGAAACATTCTTCTATAAATTTTCTGGTAATAATAGGTCAACAGTTTCTGCCAGTAACAAATTAGTGTGAAGGAGATGGTGGATGGATGGCATGGAGGAAAGTGGCACACTTACACATGCGGTGCGTGGGGTTAAGTCCTGGAGCGGCTACGAAGGGGCCAACCAAGTCCTCTATATTCCGGAACGGCAAATTGATGTCAATTCTGTCTGTGAGGACAAGAATATGACTTGTACATCGGTAGACCTTCACAATTCGGTAGTTCGCAGTGTATAAGCAGCATCCCGTTCATTTAACACTACGATTCTGAATGGAAGTAGGAAACGTAACACATCCCAAAAAAGAGACTGATAGCGGCTAAAGCTTTGTCATTTGTTGTAACTTGGCACATTGTGTGCATATATTTCCAAATAAGAAAAAGATGTGAGCAAGGGTAGAAGTCATGGTTCGATTACATCTTTATTCGACAATTGGGCGCAGTTCGGCGACGGGGGGGCATTTTGCTTCCCATCGATGTGTCGACCCATCTAGATAGCCTTTTCTCGAGTTGACACGTTTTACATGGTGGCTAGACGAGCTTGCTCCAGCTTTGCACGAGTTCACAAGCTTTACCAGAATGAGACCGGAAGTGGTGAAGCAGTGAAAGTGCAAAATGCCCCCCTCTCCCGTCGCCGAACTGCGCCACAGTTTGTTTACACTTGATTCAACAACTTACAAACAACTAGTAAACAAACGCATTGAGCCGGCTTTTACGCTTCACACGAATTTTGAGTTATAATGAGGGGTTTGGGAGGCTTGAGAGTTAATTTTTCTTTGCAAATTCTCTTTTTTTTGAGAACATCCCTACTCACGATGTGATCATTGAACATTCAGAGTAAAAGCCTGACCGGATTCTTCCGTTCGTCTTGGCTGAACAATGTTGCTCCAAGTTATGCACGATTGATGACATCGGAATAAGGTCGATGTCAGGGGGGAGCGCACGTCACCGGCGGCCGGCCAGAAATCAACGCGAGGGAGGAGTTGTAGTTCGCTTAGTTGCA
>MU940799.1:0-10865 GCA_036418165.1 Cooperia oncophora
TGGTATGGTCGTTACTATTCCTGTATCTTTTTCTTTGGTCACGTAGACAACCCAAGTTCCTCGGTCTATTTTGTCGGTGGTTATACAGAGTAAAAGAAAATCCTTGAATAAGGCATGGAACGAGTATGACCTTACTGATTAACCTTTGAATTTTCTGTCGCTTTTTGAGATATATCCAGTCACCGCTTGATGGGTGGATTCCCTTCCTTCTGTTAGTGGACCTGAACCGCATTGCAGGGGTTATGACTCCTTTGCGGTGAATGGATGATCAAAGGCAATTGAAGACATTAAGGCACGATAAATTGGCCCTCGCTCTAAGATGGTAGCAAGGGTGTTATATAGTGGAAAAAGGGCGAAAAAGCAAAGTGAAACGGTCAAAAACCTGCAAAAAGCCTTTGTTCTACACGACTCAGAAAGCGATTTCGGACGAGTTTCCCGTTGGCATCGTGCCAATAACCGCTACGGTAGACAAGATTGTATGTTGTACTCATATATCCATGCAGCACCGCTGCCCCTTCAAACCAGTCCGTCCGTTCATATTGTGAAAGACGCAATACGAGCATTAGCACCGGTCGGACGTTTGTGGGCGTTCGAGCGGTGGGCGTCCGGGTCGGTATATTGCAGCTGATGGGGAATTGTAAGGGTACATTCCTTGAGAAGGCGCCACGCAGCGCTTGCTCAGGGGCGTCGAATTCTGTCCTGCTAGGCGTGTTAATCCTATGCCCAGGGTACAGCATCGTGATGTGTGAGGTCGTGGTGTAAGTAAAACCCCCTCAAGAGAGGGTGCCATTACGACCTTCCCCCACCTAATAAGGGGACTCAGTACGAACGCCCCCACCCCTTCCCCAAACAGCGATCGAAGTTTCCAGTTTCCAAGTTTTTCACCCAAAAATTTGAAAAACAAAAACATGGCCACATCATTGGTTGGGGCTAGCTACGAGATCTGTACGCACCCCCCCCCCGCCCCCCCCATCGGTCGGCTGTTCCTGCACAACGAATCAAGCCGTAGAACGGGGGTTAAGTGACGCCGCAGCCGGCGCGCCATATATACGCATAAAGCCAAGAAAATGCACCAAAAGTCAAAACACCACTCCTAACACGCCAAAACGTAACCTCGTCATCCGGGCAGTTGATTAGGGCGGTCGTCAACGGGCCGCAGCGCGTGCCAGGAACTATTTGCTTTTCCAGGCTAATTTAGTCATTTTTCCACCTTGTGAAGATAAGGAGCTGCTAATCTGGGAAAAAGTAGCCAAAACAGTGAAAAGTTGGAAAAAATGACTAAATTAGTCTGGAAAAAGCAAATAGTTCCTGGCACGCGCTGCGGCCCGTTGACGACCGCCCTAATCAACTGCCCGGATGACGAGGGTAAATACGAGCCCTCATTTGCCAACAATTTACAAGTACGTCCCCCCCATACAACTAAAGCGAGAAAAATCAAGTATCAAAATAAATTCTCCCCAACCCAGATACGACCCCCTCTCCCTATTGGAGATTCCCCAACAACGATGTGCCCCTGGGTTTAGTGCCATGAAACAGAAAAAATCTGCGCAAAAATGCCAAGAACGAATAGCAACGCCACAAATTTTTCTCTTCAGGCACATACTACCCCCCCCCCCACCGTCTTCCCCTACGACCAAAAACGACCACCTCCCCCGCAGCGCAAAAGTAACGACCTTTCCCTATGTGATTTCAACAGAACGATGCTAACCCTGCCTACGCTCTTGAGGATTTATTTGCACCAGCTTACTACTTGAACCAGCAAACGATCAATGCGATCCGCGGAACTGCCTCGGCCCAGCTCGCGCGCGTGCATTTTGTCCTTTTCAGTCTACAAAACAACTACTCACACGATGAATAACGTGCATTTGTTCTGTCGCCTGCAGCATCGTAGGACGTTTCATGGGCTTGCAAAGAGTCTAAGACTGCACTCTTGCGAACTCGCGAGTGGTTCTGCTTTCCTTGGAACTTTCAGAAACCAATAAGTCAGTAGCGTCCACTTCGCAAGGTAACATGCGTATGGGCTCTGCTTGAATTCAGCGGTGATGCAAACGCGTTGCTGCAGAAGCTCGTCGATACCGTAGTCCTTTTTTCATGCACAGAGTTTTCTATACCTAATATCTGTTCCATTGTCTATTTTTTTCTTGGACTTAGTTGGCACTTAGTTCTGAGGATTCGAAAAACGGTCTATCCTTGCACAATGATTCTGTTCACTGTTAGGGGAGGGTTCTGTTATTCCTTCTGCTCCCATCTCCAGTGGGAAATCACGGTTCGGCTACTGATTCATCACTAAACACCCACAACCCGTAATGAGCGGAAATTGCCTTTAGCGAGAGCGCTGAGGCCGTATTCGCTGCACAGACACCACCCACAAGCAGTAGATGCACCGAGGCATGAACGCTATTGGCTGAGGCACTGGTGTTCATCTTCTTTCTCGCCCTTGTTTCCCCTCATCCTTCACCTCTGATGTTTTGTCCGCAACAACAGTGTGACATCTATCGCTCCCTTTTGTGCTAGTCCAATGCTGGAAATCCTCTCCTCCTCGGAAGAAAACCTCACCTTTTTCCTCATAAGCCATTAACGCTTGGAAACTCCTATTTGTAGCCCTCTACCCGTGGCTTCGTATGACAGAATGGGGAAACCTTCGACGGACGGGAGGGGGGGGGCATTTTGCACTTTCGCTGCTTCGCTAGTTCCGTGAAACCTGTGTGTAAAGCTCGTCGAGCCACAATGGCAAAACCTGTCAACTCTTGTAAGCTCATGAAATAGCCTCTAGATAGCTCGGCACAGCGTGGGGAAGTAGCAAAAGCCCGAAATGCCTCCCCCATAATCGGAACTGCACCCAGGATAAATACGCACATAGGCTACTGTTGGGCGATGGCTCGGTAAGTCGTTCCAGGCTGACATAATAATTGAGACCAAATGCCTTCAACAGCCTCAGCCGCCATGATGCCGCTACATTGTGAGCCCAGACGAAAATACAACACTCATACAACAAATAGCTACGCCAAGTTTGTGTGACTAAGAGCCGCTTCCATCTTTTTCTTTTCGCTTTCTTGGTCCAACTTTTGTCGGCGGTACGCCTTCTTTTGCACAATGCTTTCCAATGGTCCCCGTAAATAATAGAATCGGATGCGGACAGTCCAGCATCAGTCATGCCCATATTCAGATGTCTTTCCACCGCATTCTAGGTTGGCCTTTTGGATTTACCGGCAAAGATGACGATCTTATCAGCAGACTTCGATACAGCATCAGGAGGTCTTCGTTGAACGTGACCATAAAAGCGGAGACGAGATGCGGCAAGGGAGTTGGCAATCGGGAGTGGACACCATTCATGTCACGGACTGTTCTTCATTGCGCCGATTCGGCGTCGAGTCGCGTTTGTTCCCAGACTGCCATTTTCGTAACAATTCACATCCCTATAATACCGTAGGCTTCCTCTGTTTCCGTCGGCTGTCATCTGCTTTATCGGTATAACATAGATGGAACGACTCGCTTTCTGTGGACAGAGCTGCTATGAGGCCAAATTTGGCGTCGCTTGTTGATTTCGGGCGAGATATCGTGACATCGTGACATCTCGCCCTAAAATTATAGAGTGGTGCTGGTTTTTGAGCCTCTTCATTAGCTTTCATCAAATTAGTTCGATAACTGCTGTTTAGCGCCGCAGTGCGCACTCCGAAAGTTACCACATAACACAACCTTCCGGTGGGCGGGTTCGAGTCTCGCCTGCGGTCCGGCTTCTGCCCGTAACTCTGCAATCATGTGATAAATTGGATCATCTTCTTTCGGGTTCAGCTACTCCAAAATGTTGCTGCCCTCGTCTTAGTGAATTCGTCGATTATTCCTACCAGCCCCAGAGTGTTCTCCTTGTGGCAGACACGGCAATGCTTACGAAAAACGAGCCATTACCAGTAGGCGGTAAAACCTTGGCGTCAGCGTGGCATTCAGGTTGGCTATTAAGCCAATTTTGTGCAAAGCGCCTTTATTCGAAAGAAGAAAACGTTTAGCAAAGAAGTGTTCAATCGAAATTTCCGTTGAATGGCGGCTAAAAGGTTCGCTTCTGGCTACACAGAAGGGCCACTGCATCGATTAGATTTAGGAATAGCTAGCGATGCTTACCGCATTTCAGCGATGTATGGCCCAATAGTCGAGGAGCGAGAAATTCCAGAAATAGGCCTTAAGGGAGTGCAGATTAAATATACCCATAAGGCAAAACATCTGTGGGCTTTCATCAAAGGCACAGTCTGAGAGCATCGTATGGGCAGACTCAGGCCTACCGTTGCATTTTGATCAGTAGTACGCTCTGAGAAAAAACGAACTAGCATAAGAGAGCAATGTTGGAATAAAAGAAATAGTGCCACCTTCTCCCTTCTTTCCTGAACTAAGTGTACTCCTAGAGCGCTGCCGCCATATCTAGGTCCACGGATACTTCATTTCAACAACAAGAAACGCGATAACAGTGTAATTTTGCTGGACAGCCCCCTACTAACAGCCACGATCCCCACAAGCGATAGGTTGTGCTAAAGGTGCTAAAGTCGCCTTTTTCACCAGTTGGCACCCAAAGTCTCAACAGTTTGATCGTAACGGTTGTTCTGTTGGTCTCCAACCCACACCTCCACACGACCTATCGTTTGCAAAGGTCTAAACTACACCTGCGGCTCAAAATGCTAATGAGCTCCCGATTGACCTCGTGGACTACACTTTCAAATGCAAGGGTGGTTTCACATTTCCTCTTTCTTGTCTCGCCTTCTCTTCCCCCTCTTCTCCGCGTTTCACTAGACCCGTTCTTTTTAACGACCTTCTTCCTTCCTATCGTTTCTATGGGTTTCAAGTTTTAATTGTACATATGTACAGCTGAATAGAATTACTTTATTCACCGAAGCGAAATATAACAACACGTTGGTACCAGAGCAACTAAAAATAAGACTCCAGGCAGAGACAATAAGCGATTAAATAATGAGGGAAATTCTAACACAATCTTGCAATGTACGGACATCTCCACAAAGCAACACTGACTGCAGTGTTTCTGCTTTTGCCGTTTTTTCCAAACGGCCTTTTGTTAAACCAGATCGTGCCAGTTTAAAAGTTTAAAAACTCTGGTGCACGCCCGCTCTCCATATTGTTCGGAAGGGACGACAATCGATGAGGTTGGCACAAGGTTTGGTCCGATTCCGCCCACACGGCGAGCATGGAGTTTCGAACATTATGCTGTGAAGATGAACTTTTATGTGGCATTCAAAAAATGACTACACTGATACGGGGGTTAAGAGGTGTAAACTGAGCTGACGACTCTGCAGGACAAGGATAGGATGCTGATGGAAACAAGTGGATAGGACATAATATGGCCTGGCTCTGTGATATTTGGGAGGAGAAAGGAGTGAAATAAGAAATCGGCCAGAAAGCGATGAAATCAAAAATCTTTGAGTAACCAGTCAAAAAATAAATGGAGAAGGCTCTTCGTACAGAATCGTCAATCGAAATGGCTATATACTTCAGACAGTTACCCGTTGCTGGACTAGAATCTGATATTCAGTGGTAGTTCGGGAGGGATATTCTTTAGCTGTACCTTTGAATATAAGAATCTTTACATTGAACGAGCAATAAACTTAACTTTAGAAACAAAAGCATTGCAGTAAACAATGACAGCGCTGTGCGCCTTGCAAACAATCAGTAAGGACCCAGAAGGAGGTAGTACTGCACAGAGGAATGACCTTACAAGAGCACAGGTGTTGGGGAACCGAAAAAGTTCAAAATATCCCCTCGAATAGCTGGATTACAGAAGAAGTATATGAGAAGACGTATTGCCGACGTAAACATGTAGACGAATGAGACCATGTCAGAGAAGAACGTGTGGAACGTTGACGCTTGTAGTGGATCTTCCGTGTCGTGAAGTATCGGATGGTCAGATCTTAAGGGAACCATTAAGTCGAGTAACGTGTATGTTCTTGATATGTGCTTTTGAGTAATTTTAAATACTAGTGATTTATGCCACATATTTGCAACAACGAGAGCACGCCGCCTTGGAACGGCTTCACAGCCAGGGTACAGCATCGCTATGTGAAGCACATAGGGAGGTCGTAGTTTTCCTCTAGGGAGGGAGGGGGGGGTGGAGTCGGCCGTATGTGGCTTTGAGAAAAAGTTGCTGAGCTGGGAAACAGTTTTTCCGGGTTGCAGACTTTTCGTGATTTTTCCTTTTTGATTTTCTTATTCATGTGTACTATACACGCCCTCCCCCGCTCGACAGCAAATTCAACCGCTGCGACATGCGAATATTTTTGGAGAGAAGTGAGAAAATTTTGGAAAATTCCGGAAAAAGTGGAAGGAAGCTGGGGATAATCCCCTCTTCGCTGACAGGAATTTTCAGGTGAAAAACTGGAACAAAGTGGGAATGTTGGGAACTGGCAGCGTAGCTGTACGGGGAAAGGGGGGGGAATGTATCGAGACTCCCTCTAGGGCATAGGTGGAAGGGGGTGGTACTGACAACTGAACGCCCTCAAGGTGGGGCGAGTACCGTACTGCTGGCCCAACACTTCACATAGTGCGATGCCTAAACTGGCATCGATTGCGGTCTTCCGTAACATTTCATCCTAGCTTGCAGTTAGTGGGCCAGCACATCATGAAAAGCGGATGAAGGGGGAGTATATTTCCTGCAACACTGAGTCTTACCGCCGTTTCCACCTTTCTAGGAAAAGCGCGTCAGAATGTTGGAGAAATTTTCGGCACCCATTAAGAATTGGTTCTTAGAGTATAGACAATCATGATACCGCTGCAAAACGATAGGAGCTCGACGGAAGTACGTCAGGAGTCGCAGGCACGAAACACTCTCTCACCGCAACGTATTTGAGCGGACGCCAGGATGGATCACTGATGGCAAGCCGCAACTTGGGCAGCGCCCCTAGTCCATGGCCATCTCGTCAACGAAGACGCTAGCCCTATCCATCATGACTGTAGTATGTCTTCATAAAAGCGAATATATTATCTGCTCTGCTTGAGACCGCCTCGTACACGCACCCGCGCCAATGCAACCAGAATCAGCGGGCTCACTGAAAACTTATCTCAGAGCTAAATTTACCCCACTCTCCCGAAGTTGAATACACATCCGCTTCGTATTAAAACGGCTAGTACGTGAGCTACAACAGCATAGTTTCAACAGGCTCCGAACTGTTCAACTCAAATTGATGAGAAAGGCGCACAGCTGAGCCCGATTCCGCCCAAGTTGTAAAATGTAAACTGTACGTTCCAACAGAACTAACTTTCAAAAAACGCGTGCGTACAGTTGTCTAACAGCCTGCTACAATACGGCGCGCAGTAGACGACAACACATCTACAACTGCCTTTTGCTTCCTGAGAAGATCAGCAAAAGTGGATGTAATGAAGCTATCAATCTACCCACCCCCCCCCCACTATAGACCCATCTTGGGCACGGTATCGGTCGCTCGAATCACTGTACCGCATCATTTGTAGCGCAAACTTTGAACAGTGCCTTAGTGTCACTTCTGATTCTAATTTTGAATAAAAAAGATTCAGCTGACCTTTCCATCACGGTTAGAATCAAGTGTAGTGTGTTCGATATTAGATAGCTAGCAACGATCGCCACCATTGTCATAATGGCACTTCTCACCGATGCCGACACACTTTTCACGGGTCGAATCGATAACGATATCACTGAAAACAGTCCAATTTTTTTGATTTTTTTATAGATTTCTATTGGATTACACAAGCGGCACAACAAAGCTCAACATAAGATCGTCGGCTAAATAGCTAAGTGCTTCCTCAAAATCACTTTTTACCTCTGAGTGAAATCGCCTTAATTTGGAACCCATGTGTAGTCCATACCGTAAGCACGGAGTGGGCGTGAATTTGCATATCTCATATCTATCTCATAATTGGCACTTATCTCAAATATCCCATGAATAGGGTAATTGCCCTCGCGCTCAAATGGAGTCTGCAGCCACGCCCACTTCATCCTTGAAATATGGAGTGGTCGTACTAACTGACAAGTTTCCCGAGTCAGGGAGCCCACTTTGCGGCGGTACGGTAAAAGCGGACTCGCGAGTGATGTCAAGTGCGGCACAAGCATCATCGGTACAGCGAGGATGAGTATCGCGTGGACATTGTGCGCTTTGCAAGGCTGAACGGCACACAAGTTGCCAGCAGTTAGACAGCGCGCTGTTCTGAATTGCGACCGGCGATAACGCCGCTATCCTACAGCTGATTGGTACAGCGCAGTCCATACTTGTCCAACCCTTAACTTCATGTCCATCCCTAGCAATTATCTTGTTAGCTCTGGGCTCTAATGTTCTCCGGCGGGGAACAGGGTATTAGGGTTGGCGGAGTTTATATTTCCAGTAGGATGAAATAGGGACACCAGGACGCAATTCACACACCCACTGGGCAATGCGAACCTGTATTCCCATGTCAGCCTGTACTGCGATGCTCGACTGATAGGTAGCGATCCACATCTATGAACGACAGCAGGAACTGAGAGAGTCTTACTGTTCATAGTCGTGATCCTTGTAAACGATGGGACTGTGGAAGGGCGTGACTCGGCTCATTCCAACTAAATGCAGCGCACTCAGGATGGCACCATTGGTAATCTCGTACGTGTTGAAATCCACGCCTTGTCATACCTCTATCGAATCATGACGGTACTTCCATCTGAAGTCATCAAGGTTCATTTTCTACCTCTCTTTCCTTTTCAAAGGAATACGCCGTCGACATATGCCCCTCCTCGACCAGATTGTGGCTTCTTCATTCCACGGCGACTCAGGATAACTGTACCGGGATGCAGAGGTCGACAACTACTTCTTGTGCGTCCAAAAATCGCAGCACTGTGTGCATCTTGTGCGCTGGAGGCAGCATCGGCGATCAGCACATTTCCATACTATTGTGTACTAGCTAGCTAAAGGAAAGTGGCACGATAAATCCCCAAGACGTGTGCGATTAATACGCCTAGCAGGACAGAGTTTGGTGCCCTGAGCAGGCGCTGCGTGGCGCCTTTTCCAAGGAAGGTACCCTTATAGCGCCCTATCAAGCTGCAACATACCGACCCGGACGCCCACCGCGCCCGCCCCCACAAATGTCCGACCGATGCTGATGCTCGTATCGCTTCATTTGCGAAGTATGAAGCGAAGGGATTGATATGAAGCGGCTGCGGTGCTGCATGGATGATATATGAGTACATACATGCAGTCGTATCTACCGTAGGGGCAGCCCGATGCCAAAGGGAAACTGGTCTGAAATTGCTTTCTGAGCCGCGTAGAGGAAAGGACTTCTCGCAGGTTCATACCGTTTCACCCAGCTGTTTCGCCATTTCCACTATATAGCACCCTCGCTACCATATCCGATCGAGTACCTATTTATCGTGCACAAAAGAGAGCGTCGCGGCCAAAATCTTTTTCCAAGCGCAGCTTTGAGCATTACGAAACAATCCGTTACTGGATTATTGAGAAGCGTTATAAATGATTCTGAGAAGAACAAATCATATTAAGTTGGCGTTTAGCTGACAAATTAGCCACGTGTTAGCCAAAAAAAAACATTCAATTGCTTCTACGAAAATAAATCATCAACAAAAACATGGCGCACTCGTAGAACTCAATAGCTAATAGTGTTATACGTTTTCATGTGTTAATTGGAAAGCATTGAGAACGCAAAGCTGATTACAAAAGCTACATCACGTCTAAAACGAAACAGCTAACAAGATTTACCTTTGGCGATAACGGATCCGCCTATCCCTGTAAATCTGTCGTTAAGAGCTTGATTTTCTGGGAGACGGGCAAGAGAATCGTAATTTGTCGCTCCGCCGCGTGTGGCGATGGGCGCGGCGTTTTCTTAACTCGTTAACCTGTCGGTTAGAGCACCGCCACTTCATGGAGGACTCCTCATCCTAGACTACATGATATTACTCGGTTTTTAAATGCCCGTTGTCGCGCATCCACTACTGGGGTGCCATCAATCATTGCCGGAGCGCGACGTCGCAGTGCGAGCCCGTCAGCGCGGGCAAATCACAATTTCTCTTGTGTCACACAGCCTGCATTTGAGCTCGAAGAGGACAGTTTTAGTGCACATTCGCATTGAATAGCTTTAGGTGAACCACCTGGGGGAGAGACGCTGTTCACATCGATTTGACCCTACTTTCAAAATGAAGAGTGAACCAGTGAGGAAAGGACTGTGCCTATGCAATCAACGCGGAATGTATCTTTAGATTCTGTAGTTGCTAAGCAGTAAGTAAAGTCTCTTCTTGTAAGAGGAAAAGACGTCAGTGAATAATGGATTGCACGATACCTGCGTTCAGCGATCCCACGTCAGTGTTCGAATTACACATGAGCTCCGTTTTATTCTGAGTGGTCTTGGTGAGCTTCCTAATAATCACCTGAAATAAAGGACGTATTATTGATGAGACACGCGATCCATTCTAAAGCATTTTCAAAATGGATCGCGTGTCTTACCATTTTGATTTTTGTGCTCAGGCTTTCTTCTGCCACAAATGCTCCTCCTGTGCTATCCTCAAAGAGCAGCGATTGTGTAATACCAAGGCCCCGCAGCGAAACGCGCACTCAGTCATAGTGCAACCAGGAGTGAGAGAGCGCAGATAAGTAGCGCATTTGGCCACGGTTACGCGTGTGACTAGCCGTGAAGAAGGTCGCGGCGAAGTATGAAGAGAGCATCCGTATATCACTGCCCTCCAGCCCCATTCCTCTGCTTTTTTTGACCGGAGAAAGTTGGACGCTACTGCAACTGCGGACTCGTTCACCGCACACTATGAACGACCAGAATCGTCGGGGGTGAGCGTGCAGTCTGTCATTATCTGATAATCAGAGTTAAGACGGGAAATCATATCTGAACCAACATCAAGAGAGTTACAAGAG
>MU940806.1:12305-23267 GCA_036418165.1 Cooperia oncophora
ATTGCACGAAATCTAAAGACGAGTCTTCCGATTGTTTGAGTAATTGGCGTTTTGGAAGGGAGAAGCTGCAGAAAGGGCATTTGCAAAAAAACGCAAAGGGCAAGCGATTTCTGGCCGACAAACTCACTCGGGCGCTGGTGAAGGCGCTGTGTGCAAAATTAAAAGGCGATTCAAAAGGACGCCACTGTGTGAATTCGAGGTGTCAAAAAAATGTCTGTAATCGCACAATGCACAATTTAAATGGGAGACGACGTCGAGGTCAGTGTCAACCACTAGAAAAACGTTTGGCGTCGCCATAAAGACATGATGACGACGCGAACACGCCATGCGGGTTTGTCGCAAGAGGTCAGATAGTCGTTCTTTTTCAATCGGGATAGGGTCTTACGGTATGAATGGTCAGAAGAAAATAGGTTATGACAGATAGGATTCCGAAAACACAATTGTTCGAATGCTTGAGATTTTTTGGTGACAGCGCACCCAAGAGGAATACGCCCTATCCCAAAGGGTAGGTAAATGGAAGCGCTAGAAATCAGATACATCCCTCTTGGTCTTCACCGTGCCAGCCTGTAGATCTGTTTAGCGCAATCCTGGCCCTTCGGGACAAATATTATTGTCCAGGTAGCCCAAGAGAGGCATTCAAATAGTTCAAAAAGGGTTCGCCGCTATAAATCGAAAATCAGTTGTATAGGGGTCCAGTCAATAATAGCCTAGAAAAAGCTGCGAAGTCGTGACTAGATACACAGGGTCAATCATAGCCCCCCCCCCCCAAATGGAAAGGGCGTTAATATGACATCCTCAGAAATAGGTGACATTACGCCCCCTCTACTTTTACCAACTGGAAAAGGATTGAAATAACAGTTCAAACTTCAAAAGGGACCTAGTGCAAAGTGCTTGTGTTTCAGCTGCATCAGGGGATTCCTCCAAATACGAACCCCTGCCTTTCAGTGAGCCAAACACGACCCCCCAGCGGGGATTTTCAACGGATGCATGGCCATGGATTCAAGGCTGCCACAAAATTCATCAGTACTGCCCCTTCGTATAACACCAAGAAGAAATTATGTGGCAGAATGGCAAAATGCGCAGTTGTCACTCGCTCAGCCAAAGGATCGGATCCCGTCGTGTGAACCAAGTTTTAAACTACATAAAAATCCGTTTCTTGGTAGTACATACCAGCCTAGGTAGAAGAAGCGTTGCCTTGAACAAGCTTGGCCCACGCAAGTCCCTGCATGGATTAGGCACGTGTTCCAATAACCCCTACTTTTCAATGGTATCGAATGCGTGGCGCATTTCTGGGATGAGAGCTGACTTTCTTCATGATCTTTTATCGAAAGACCTCTACAAGGCCCCAATTATGGCAAGGTTTCAATAAATGAAACCCAAATGTATATCCCATATCTCGGAGATGGAGAGGGCGTGGTTTCCTACTTCATTTGATGTGGCTAGCATGCGTTTTTATCTAGTATTCTTATGGGAATACATGACTACAAGTGTCCCAAAACAGCAATATCCTTCCCTAAACCACACCCCGCACCCAGGTTTAAACTGAACTGTATTAGGCACACCTACTCCATACTCGGATATGGAGTGTAACATTTGGAAGGTAAACAATCAATAGAGCGATTAATCTTCACGATGAAAGAACAAGCAAAAAATCCGGAAGCCTTTAATGTTTCAGCCTGCGATCGATTTCATTTGCAAATGCCGGCAAAGAAAAAGCCATGACGTCATGTAGAAATTCAATTTCTGTGGTACCTCCAAAAAGGGTAATATATTGGCTGTATGCATTTCAATTTTATGCTTACGTGGCAGACGCTTGGGGAGGGGGATCTTCGCTGGAAAAAAAAAGACAACGGGAATGTGTTCAACTCTACGGCAACAAAACGACGCATGAATAAATTGGTGACTAAGATTCAAGCGTTCACGAGAAAACATGCACTTTAGCGTTAACAAAAGAAAACAGCTCTATGGATACGATTTGGCCTCTTTAAGGTTACTTGGCCTTGCCCTTGTTGCCTAACGGAGTGACCTTCGGCTGAATGAACTCTGAGACCTGGAACTTCTTCCGAGGGATAAAAGTATCCCCGAACCAGCGAAAAGAGAAAAGGTAGCCCTCTAGGTGGAATGCAGATAAGGGGAGATTTTGAGAATAGGAGGGGGTAAGCTTGTTAACCCAAAGACTATCGAATTCGAGAAGAGCATCTCTAATCGCATAAAGAACGAGAATTAATGAATGAAGCGCTCACCTGGCTGTTGTTAATCCAACTGTAGACGTTCTGCCAAGTCTCTTCCGTCGTCCAGCAATTGCCAAGTAGTTCAGCACCTATAGTAGCGGCAGAAGCGCCATTGTTGGCGCCACCGTTACTCATTGAAGAGGAGAATAAGTGTCTAGGAGCTGTGGCAGTGGTTGTAGAGTTAGAATGACGAGGTCCATTTACGGATTGAGCATTCGAGGTAGCATTGCTGGGCGCGTAGAAGGCGCTGGCGGCTTGGGGCGCGGCGACCGCCGCGGTAGCGCCGCCGGCGGCGAAAAGCGGCGCTTCCATCAGGGACGGCGCCCGTTCACGAGCGCACCGCAAAGCCATCTGGCGGCGCGCAGCTGGGCGGAGCGTGCCAGGACGCGACGACCCCGGACGCTCGGCGGTCAATAGCCCCCGCCGTACCCCCGTCCCACTGTCGCGTACCCTCCTCTCACGTCCCCGTGTCCACCAGACCCCGTCGTGTAGCCAGCACCTAGCACCGCGAAGAGAGATCATGATCACTTGCGCGAAGGCCGTTCGTTGACGTCGTCATTGCCAACGCCACTACCGCGAAATCAGCACTTGAAACGGGGAATTTTTGGGGGTGACTACGCAGTAAAACATTGTAGCAACAAAAAGCATCATAAAAACAACAACAAAATGAGGCAGCAAAAGGGCAACGTCATCGAAGTGAAAGCTAAAATTCAGAAAAAAACGAAAGGAATAACGATGAAACAGCAGCATTTTTCCAAAACTGGTGAAAAACGATGAACTTGACGAAATGAAAACAGAGAGGAAAATACGAAAAGGAAGAAAGTTAGACAACCACAGGAAAATCGGACTTTACGACATCACAATGACCCAGGTGCTGCTCCCAGGTGCTCTTTTTTGGGATTCACAGAGGGCGGTCCGGAATTTGAAATCCAATAACTCATACTGTGTCAACAAGTCCCACGCTTAGGTAAATAAATTGCTAAGATCCAGTGGTTCTTCCTGTTTATCTTCGAGGACGAGTAAACAAAATGATAAAACACAACAACAGGAAGTGCTCCAGCCTCGCAAGTTCAATCCCGTTTGGGGTTAAAAAGGTCAAAATGACTTTCAAAAATCTTTTAGTCCAGCTAAAATGGCTATTTTCAATGAAAAGCATCCTGCATTATTGATTCATTCCTCCACACAAAGAATCCCGAAATACAGCAGCAACAGAAATCCGATTTGCAACACAATTGCTTGCCCTTTGGGCACATTGAACGATCATCTTTCCTCCGCACAACTTGCAAGCGGTCCTATTGGCATCGAGAACAATTGGTCGCATCGTCTGTGATTTAGCACGATTCCCCCGACTGATTAGCTGTGCTCCAATAAACAATTTGAAGGCCAAATGTAACTATAAGGTCTGATCTCTATCTAGAAGTATCTCGTCTAAAAGTGGGCGGTTCTCAATGAGTATATCCTTCGCTTGCTAAGCATTCGATTTCCGATCGTAAATTTACACTCTCTTTCAACATGTAGGTATGATCCCTGCAAACAAGAGGGCATGTGACGGGGGGAACGCTTGGAGCGCTGGGTTAGATTTCCCATCATCTGTATCGGGCTCAGGGTACCATCAATGGTGGAAAAGGGCACTCTGGCCGCCCCGCGTCACATACTCTATCATTTGCAGGGATCATGGCTATAGTTCTGTTCCAATCTCAGCGCTTATGCGAAGGTGTTGGTGCTACAAGAGAAACTCGTCCAATATGGGCGGTCCTTTGTACTACAAGTCGGCCAGTTCCTACTTGAAAATCTCTTCAGGGAAATTTTTCTGGGTGTGCAGTCACCTCTGAAACTTCCCGACGGCCCTTCCCGACTTTCCTATTGGAGTATCTAGTCCAAGTTTTCTGGTTTGGCATGCAGATGAAGCCTCACTCAGAAGTCACAGCGCCTTGGATTTTTTATAATGACTTGGTAGGACACCCAGAATACAATCAGTGTTTCTTATCTACACGGATCTGGAAACAATTTATTTCCCCCAATATATGGGAAGCTTAGTTGGCCCGGAGGGGAGCCAATATACGACTACATCGCTGTGTGTGGTAAGCGCGCCATTTCCACTTTATCAACTCCGCGCTCACGTTGGTAATATCAGGTGAACTTTCATTTTCTCATTCTGCTAGGTACACCCCCACCCCCGCTGTTCGCTGGAACAAGGTCCCACGCAGACAACCACCGTATCCCTCATGAGACATCATAGAACCATCTGAAATGGTAACGAGTAAACATGATAACGAGCGTGCTACATTAGTGTCGAGGTCACCTTGAAAAACCCGGCCAAGACATCGCCAATTGTTACCAAACGTAACTCGCACGCAGTGGGCTGTTCTTTGTGGCGTTAATCTTAATGAATGACCTCTAAAGAAACGGAGTGAATGACCCAAAAGAGACTGAAAAAGCTCAGTGTTAACGTTGACCAAGCCCTCAGTTGGATGCGCCACGCATTCTACTTCCATTCAGGATCGCAGTGACATTTCAAATGCTAAAGTGGCCTGTAGAATAACTTGCTGAGGCTAGCCTATGCATAATTAGCAGTTTATCCTTACAGAAACGTCTGCTACCGATAAGCCGCCCCGGAAGATAGGCAGGCGACCCCAGATGTGGTCCCGGGTCCGTGCACGAGTTGATCAGCATCACTTGTCACTATAACACAACCACCTTTCTGAGCAAACCGCTGCAGTTAAATGTACCATTAATTTTTTAGGGATTTTTGACTTGATTCCAGTAATTAATTAAGGTGGCGCTAATAACATCGGAAGAGGCGGGCGGGAGGAGCATCCGGATGGTCTTTGAGCAAAACTGGAACTACCATAGTCCCAACGGAAATCCTGTACTTGAATTGGTCCGCTCACGGGGAATTCCTTCTCCTTTCATCTTAGGCGAGAGCCCATCACGTTGATTCTCCCTTCACAGACAAGGAGTCCTGCGAATGCTCCCCCCCCCGCAAAATTTTGCACAAGGACTTCTTTCAATTTATTGGCTCCTTAAATGTTTATGGAGAATCTCGAGAAAACAACTTATGAGAGCGAAGAAGCCGACTATCAAAGAAGTTTTCCACGTTGCTACATTCCACTGATAACCACCATTATTATCAGTTACAAAGTTCACTGATAAAAAACGATGAGATAACAAACATCTTTTTCAAAAAAAAAGAACTGACATGTGGGTCGGCCCTGGAATCCAACAGCACTCAAAGCCACTACGATTCTGAATGGAAGCAGAGTGAGTGGCGCATCCCAAAAAGTACTGATTCGCGTCAAAAGCGTCACCTTTTTGTTATGCGTTTAATCAGGAATTTTTTTCCTCAGTAAAGGCTATTATTAGTGGGATCCGCCCCCTCCACACGAGAAATTGACCACTCTTCTTAAATATTTGCTTTCAGAAGCCCCTCATTGTCTCTTCATCTATTCCACAACATAATGACCTCAAAATTCACCTAAACGGTAACCACGCGTTGGGAAAAAGTATTTCCCGGTTGTTGATTTTCGGGATTTTTCCGGTTCCATGTGTATATGCACCCCCCCCCCCTTTTCCCCACCTCGATAGCAAAATTGCAGGGGAAAAGTAAGAGACCATTCGGGAAATCCCGGAAAAAGTGCTAGGATGTAAGCTCGGGGGGGGGGGGGGGGGGGGGAGGAGAACACTAAGAAATTTTCCGTTTCACACTGGCTATAGCCCGCCATTACCCACGATGCTGTACCCTTTGCATAGTTACCTACCGATGGCTGCCCAAGTACTCTCCTTGACATCGGGCCAGCGCATCGCCACGCATTCAGGTTCTATAAATATCGTGCACTTTTGGCTTTTTATATTATTTTGCGTCTGCAGACGTTCTTGATGCACTCTTTCACTTTTGGCTGCACCACCCATGACTGCCGTTGTGCCGTTGGCTCTCGTCGTTCATCGTCGCTATGCCTCATTCTTTTCGCTGCACAACAGCCAGCACACCATCACCTCTGCACTGCAATCTCAAAGGGCATTACCGTATCACCCGAGGGTTCAAGAGTCCTTTGAACACAGACACCCATCACCCCGCACTCTACACGCACACAGACAATCGCACATACATACACGCAGCTGCTCGCATTCGTCGTTCGACGCCGTTTTTCACGTCCTTGTGCCCAATCTTTTCCATAGTTCATTTCGGGTTTTTCACAAACTCCCCAAAAAAGGTCAAGAACGTCGGTGAAGGTGTTTTAATCACTTTATCAAATCAACGAACCTAACAGCATTCAATGATCAATAATAACAATCGATAACAATACCTACTATACCTTATTCTTTCTAACTCCAACGAAACATCGCGCATCGTGAGCTCGTTTCGGAGAAAACTATTTTTGTTTGTCTTGAACATCATCATCACATTCGCCGCCTCTAGTCTTGGTAATCGCAAACAAATAGGCGCCCGCCCGAATAGGCGGGGCCAGACGCGTGCCGGGCACTGCCACTCAACGTCGTTTCCTGCAAAAAATACCACATAAGAGGTTTGACCGAACATCCCGACGAATCAGCTGACGTTCCGTGGGGTCAGCCGCTACCAAGGGGTTGGGAATGTGGAGCACAGGGAGAGGGAGGGGGTGAGGGGAGGATGCGGAACAGGGACCAAAGATGAACCTGGTGAAATGACAAATTCCGCCATCGATTCTCAGTGAGCTAGACGAACCGCATAGAGCGAAGATCGCTCGACCACCACCAGCTAACTACTGCCAGTCGGACGACCAATTCACTGAATAGACGAGGGATTAGGAAGATGGCATAAGCTATGCATGACCCCAATTTGCAAAGACTAAAAGCCAGAACATGTCCCAGACAGGAAGAATAGCCAAATGTCACGACATCGACTCAAGGGAACTTAGAATGGAGGGGCAGCTCAGTGACAGGGAGAGGACGAGGCCTTTTGCGCTTTTGCTGCTTAAATAGTTCCGGTTTACAAGCCTCACTAGGGTGAGACCTGTGAACTGTTGTGAGGATGGAGCAAACTCGTCAAGCCACCATGGTACACTCGAAATGCCTGAAATGTGGTAGGCGTGGCTGCGTACTCCAACTGAACGTGGCACTGGCTGCGGAGTGATATTTTCATTTTGACACAATTATTGTCAAATCTCTGTGCAATACAGAACAAGATGACAGTTGCCTCAGACCGAAATTTCTCACGAGTAGCCCAGTATATGCCATCTTTGAATGCCACGCCTACTCCGTGTCAGGGATAAGGAGTGTAAATGGTATTTGTAGGGTATTTAACTGCTTTACAAGAGTACAGGTACTCTTTACAAGGGTTGACAGGGGGTTCCTTGACAAGTGGACCCTGAAAACTTCTGCAGGTATCATTTCATGGCTTTACAAGATTTCACAGGTCTCATGGATTCCGTGCGACCCGTCGATAGTAAGTAACAAAAACGGGAAATGCCCCCTCCCTAGCCGAACTGCGCCAAGGAATTCTGTTCGAGATTCTGTTTTCATCAAACTGTTTCAGATTCTCATTTTTTATACAATAAAGTATTTATTTTTCTTTATTGGAGTAACCTCCAAAAACTCGTTATACATAGCTGCGACCTGCAAAGTGAAAGCGTAAGTAACCTCGACATTAAAAACGCGGAAGTAGAGAGGTGCGCGCGGGTGACTCACTCACGGCCCGAGATCAGCAGTAACGAAATTTGAAAGCGGAACACAAGGGAACGGGGTGAAGAAGGAACAGGAGTCAGGGCACGTAGTACGTTCGGGATCCCCAGCGAAGGAGAGGGGAGCGAAGGGGCGCATTTGCCTGTGAGAGTAATGTTCTCTCGGTTTTTCCTATTGCAAGCACATACTCTACAATCCCTCCCTCTCGCGATCCCCCCCCACCGTTCAACCGTTTCTCTTGGAAAAACTGAAAGGATTTTTTGAAAAAAAAAACATTAGAAATGTTTCAGGAAGTCGAAGAAATTCAAGAAGATGATAGGGAGGATGGGGAAAGAGGTCGTTCCAGAAGACGGAATTTCGAGGAAGGGGGTTTTATTTTGCGAAAAGGCTCCCAAACGGTCCTGAAGTGCCTTGACCAGAGTGGAAGAAAAAGAGGAATATGGAAAGGAGGAAGCCGTAGGAACGGGAAAAGGTAGTGCAATCACTCAGAACTGAACATGGAGGTGTCCCCACCTCAAGGAAAAAGCGAGAACGACGAGAGCAGAGGACAAAAAAAGACGACGAGAAAAAAAGCGAATATGACTGAGAAACTGTAAGAAAAATCATCGGCCCAGTAGGGAAGGAAGGGGGGGGAGGGACTTTGCACTTTCGCAGCTTCCATTTGTCGTACTGAGCCATCAAGTAGAGATCTGTGAAATCTTGTGAAGCCATGAAGTGATACCAGTCAGAGCTTGTACAGACTACTTGTCATCTCTTGTAAAGTATTCCTGTGAACTTTTGTCATGCAATGAACACGACAATGGAAAGCAGGAAAGTGCAATATCCCCCCCCCCCCACCTCGCCGAAGCTCACCTTACAACACCAGTGAAAAGCCCGGCAACCACTGATTTTTAATACTTCGACAATCAAAGTTTGAGCGAAATCAAAATTCTCGAGAACTATTCAAAAGCAAAACGAATAATTTGGTATAAAAATCGATTGGAAACCCCGCAAGTGCACTTTATATTTGGGCTTCAGTGTCATCGTCACTATTTTTTCTTCAAGGTGAGTCATTAGTGTGGCCGGATATGATAAGAAACATTCCGATAAAAACACACACATTTCCTGCAGCAAATAGAAAAAGCATAAACATAGAAAACGCAAAAAAGTAAGAGTTCAGTGGAGGATACAGAGATGAACCTGAAGCTATGAAACTAAGATTGAAGAGAAAAAAAAACAGAAAAAGACAATGAAAAAAGAAAAAAAATGAAAAATGAAAGGAAGAAAGGGAAACAGAGCCACACATCAGGAGAAGAGGAAAGCGACCAGAGAGAATAGTTTCGTAAAATAAAATTTACTGAACAAAGTAAAAGCAGTATAGGTGAGCATGGGCTTTGTGGGCCTGGGCGGTAAGGTTGCAGCCTGCTTATTGCGCACAGGGTACAGCATAGTAATGTGTGAAATGGCGTTGCCATCCTCCCCATCATTTCCCCTTCTGGAGCGACCCCCTCCCTTTCGCACCTATAATATTCCTGACTTTTCTGAACTTCCACCATACTCCCAGTTTCTCTGGAATCTATTCAGTCTCCCTCCCGCCCCGAAAAGAAAAAAAAAACTGGAAACAGTGGACCCCTGGCTGGGTTATTCCTAAAGTGCTGTACTTGCCAGCGAATTTTCAAACCGCACATTCTAATGATTACGTGCTCGGGTTATCTGCTTATGGGATTGGCTCTCCGCTGACCGGAAACCTGCCTTTCACATACTGAACGCCGCGTGCATTGATCATAATACACGTTCTCTGGGTAAATTTTTCCCGAGTAGGCAATGGTCCCGACGAAAACGGGTGGATAGGTTGGGCTGGGTTGGCAAGGGTCCAGTAATACGAAGCGCTACAGAACCATATTTTCTGGGCTACAAGGCGCACTCTAAGGGGCACCACCTTCGCCTCGACCACGAATGCCTTCTCGTGCTTTTTTTCCAGGTGTTTTTGATCCTTCTTATCTTTTTCGAATAGTGAGCGGGCACGATGGCTGGGAGTGGGCGGTTTCTGCTAACAGCATTGGTGGAATGGCTGAATGAGGTGTCTCGGAGCCCTTCCACCAATGACCAAGCCAATAACCGGCCGCCCCCCAGCCATCGTGCCCTTTCCCTTTGAAGGCAGCTAGGAAATTAGAATATGCAAAAAAGCCAAAAAAGGGTGTCGCTTGTTAAGCAACGTTTCGCGCTCGTTGTCGCGACCATACGAGCAAGTCCCTCCTAGGCGCAACTCTCCGATGGGAGGGGGGGGGAGTGCCTTTTGTACATTTGCTATTCTCATCGACGTGTCCAGCCATCAAGTAGAGACCTGTGAAATACTGTGGAGCCACGATACGAATATCAGCAAAAATTCGTAGAGATCACTGCCAACTTTTCTGAGGACTACGCGTCAGCTATTGTTTTCATAAGAGTTCACAGGTTTCACCAGAGTGAGACGTGTGAACTAAACTAGTGAAGCAGCAAAGTTCAAAATGCCCCCCGTCGCCAAACTGCGTTTGCTTCTTATACTCCAAAAAAGTTATTCATGGCTTCACCAACTGATCTTCACCGAAACACACGAACTTACTTTTCCCTCAACTCACAGCGTTTAACATTTTACTAGCATACTTTTCTAGTCAAGCGGTTTATGGTCATAGCTCAAACGCTTCGCTCTAAAACCTACAAAATGCTGCAGCTGCTGAAACATCAATTGTTTTCCGAAACTTCGACAATCCAAAGATCATGCAGAGGTTTCTCGACGAATGAGAGAATGATTAGCCTCGTAGTGGAGATAGGGATGGATCAAAGCCCCTCCACATGCAAATTCTGGGAATGAGTCAGCTGTTTCGTCCTATGAAATATTGCAGACAAATCGAAAAAGAAGCAAAAAAAGCGAAGGTTAAACGTGATAAATGGAGAGATAGAAGAACTCTCAAAGATCAAAATCAGAAAAATCGAATCAAAAATAACGATATTCCTTATAAGAAGACCAGAACAAAGAAAAGTATTATATAGGTTAAGGTATTCACTGAAAAAGTCGGCCAAGGGGTCATTTAAAGGACACAGACCATTCATGGCG
>MU940807.1:0-10248 GCA_036418165.1 Cooperia oncophora
AGATCACTGACGAGATGGTACTGTTTCATTTTCAGATGTCTTTCTTTTATGTCCTTTTATATTTTTGAGTAAAAATTTCATTCTGACAATCCTTATAGAAGCCAAAGGCAGTTTCATGATCAGCTAAGTGATTGCTCGGTTTGTGTCCCAAGACTTGCAGGGAATGACCCTGCCTTTTTGGGATTTTTGAAGCTGTCGAATACGGGCAAACCGATCGACTTGCTTGTATTTCTAACGATCGATAATACTTTTCAGCGCTAATAACCTTGGTTGTGGCAGCATCCGTAAGCGCTGGTCAGCATACCAAATCTTTTACTGTGTACATGTGAAAACGTACATCTTCTCAACACCCTGTGAGCCTTGTTGTCATCTGTCAAGCCCAACTAAACTAAAGCACAAGTAAACAACTGTCAAACGTGTCAGAATGTCTGGTCAAGATAAGGGGAAAAAGGGAGAGGGTTCCAGTGGTGCTAGTGCCATTTCGCCAACAGGATCTGCAGGCTGAGACGCGATGTGAAAAGGCAGAAGAGAGGTCGAAGGCAAGGGTATACATTAAAAGGGTAACCTGTGTGTCCCCCACCACTAAGCGCCCTCCCCCTAAGGTTATAAGCGCCTTTCTCTCAGGAAAACAAGTGATTTTATGTTTGAGCCAACGTATCGAGCGCATTGACGAGGTGCATTCCACCATGCTTCTGTATAATATAAACTCTCTGAACTATCAAGCTTTTTATCGCATGTGCGTTGATTGTTCTCTCGCTTGCCTGTATTCGCCCTTCTTTGAGCATTGGCTATCCTTCAGAACCTATTCAGAATTTTTATTTGATTGAAGGTCGCATTGCGATTCCTCACATCACACAGTCCTCACATCAACCCTGGGCTCAAGCATAACATCGAGAATGGGCTGGCTTGCTCCTTGTCACTTGGTACACTACAAATAATAAGCGCATGATTCTGTTACATTTTTTGGTTGTTGCTTATTTCAATAGCTTTTCACATCGTCCTATGCTAGTGTGTAAAGAACTTGATTTATGACAAGTCAATCGCAATTTGTCGCGTCGATGCCCAGCGATCTCCCTTGCGTAGTTGCATTTATGATATTCTGACGTCCATTCTCTCAGTAGAGCACAAGCAGGAGAGTTCAGAAGTTGGGGATGTCAACTTTCTTGTCGCTGTTTAACATTCGAACTGGCTCGTCCATTGCCCCATGAGGCGCCGCGCGCGACAGCGAGGCTGACTTCGATAGGCTTGACCGTCACCTAGTAGAACATAGGTATTACGGGTTTCAGTATTTGAACTTATTGGAAACTTGTGCATTAAAGGCAGCGCCCGCGTTCAGTTCGACCAGTTATGGGGCTCAGACAATTACAACGAGGCAGCAAGTTGTTCATTAGTTTTGAAAAAAAATGCAAAAAAATCAGCGGATATGCCTTATATAGGACCCCACGCCGAGATGAGAATGTACGTGCTTAAGGCGAAGAGAAGGCGCGGCCGCACGAGTTCTCATTTTGGTTGGATATCAGGTTGTTTTCCCTTTATCACCTAATTTCACACTTCAAGTGGCAGAGCATTTGGTAGCAGAACAAACGCCACCATTCAGGCATCATTTTAAGAAATGAAGTTTGGCGTTTAGTGCGGCGTGTGGCCGACTCTCTTCACGAGCAAGCGCCACTAATTCTCTCGCCTTTTTTGAGTGGCGAAACTAGCACGTCCACCATCCTTATGGGGTGAGCTACGATATCAAAAGAAGGTGTGGAAACAACAAATGAACGCGGGCGCTGCCTTTAAGCGCCATTAGGGTGGATGCATCGTTGAATTTGTCTTAGTTTTGTATTAAAATTTGTAATAGTTTTCAGTATGCTCACTTACTGATGGCTTTCGACTATCTTGTAAGCCTACCGTCATCAGCAGTAGAAGAGAAGTTTATCATGCAGTACAGGTGATTTTGTTGGCTATAGAGTGGCTCTGTTTTTTTTCGAATATCACTGTAATGAAGTGTTTGAGGGAACCATTGGCTGCATCAACGAAATCGAAACTATTTGGACCCGTAATTCCTGACGTCACTATCTGTCCGGAAAACACAACGGCGTGTCGCCGTCTTTTAGTAAGTATTTGATGCTTGCTGGATACTTGTTGCGAAGCTTCTTATATTCCGCTCCAATATATGACGCGCGCCAACATTGACGCTGTGAAGTTTGTAAATCTAGTCGATTGCTCGAGCTCAATATTTCAAAACAGTGGGAATGTAGTATAGACCTGCAGTATGCTTGTTGAAAATTGCTTGGTAGCTCAAGGCTTGGCGCTGTCTGGCCTGCAGTGGGCATTCTGCACTTCGCTGGTTCATTTTGTTAGCACTTGTTAGCTAACAGGCCTCACTTTTGGTCAGATCTGTGTACTCTTGCGAAGCTGTGAAATCGTTCGAGCCACTTTTGTACAAGGATTGACGTGTCTAAATAGGATGGACTTACAGGCTTAAATTGACTTCGTACCTTTCGGTGCCCCACGAGACCGAATTGCGCCCACGGTTCTGAACTATACCGCGTCGAGAATGTCGTCGAATTCCACCTACTAATGTGTGTATGGGCCGTTCAATCGTCTTCTTGACGGGATGTATGCCATATTGAAGTGTGGTAACTCCTTCCCATGACCACTTCGCTATTTTTGTCTTTCCAAGCAAGTATTCGCTCAAGAGAAGCTTTGGTGAGAGGTCAGCGCGGCGGGGCTTAAGGGAGCGTTCGGTTCGAGTCTTCATTCGGAG
This sequence comes from Cooperia oncophora, assembly GCA_036418165.1. Classification (NCBI taxonomy): domain Eukaryota; kingdom Metazoa; phylum Nematoda; class Chromadorea; order Rhabditida; family Trichostrongylidae; genus Cooperia; species Cooperia oncophora. Next base: position 2,756 of record MU940807.1, read on the forward strand.
GGCTGAGGGTTATTCTTTAGTGAATGTTTCGGTAATATTGCTACGTGGGCTAAGATGGCCCCGTATGTGCTGAAGCTAGGCATATTCAAACGTTATAAGGTGGTCCCAAAATCCAAAAGTAGGACATCACTGCATTAAGGAAAATTTCCGCTGAATACACATCTTCCCCTCCCAAATGTCATCTTTCGGAATGGCAGTTTTCACAACCTACAGAACGCTTTACTATTTTGCCACATCGACCAAACCTTGCCTATGTTTTGCCATCCAGCAAAGGAGTGCAGATAAATAGAGCTCGTGAAGTGGAAAAGAATCAGGTTCGAAAAATGTTCTCGGGACATACACATCTCTACTCCCGTGCAGCCAAATACGACCCCTCCGTTGACATATTCCTAACGGATGATGTGCCCTGACTAAAACGTGTGGAGCTTACCGGGGTGGGTATTAAAATTCCCTTACCTCAACTGTTCATGTAAATTATTTTTCAGAACTAGGTGTAAAGATACAAAAGTGGCCGTAGAGGTGTCGGATGCAGGAACCGGCAAGTTCGATATCGATGGTTTGGGTCTTCACGACTTTCGACATCTTATTGCCAGGTTGGCTAGATTGCAAGCATTACTATACATTTCTTTCCCTTCCAATCTCTTCTCGTACTGTTGACCACTTCGTGTTATCGGTACGTTTTGGGTAAATGCAGCGTTCTGCGATGCGTAGAAGGATCTATGCTGTGCGAGGATGAAATAACAGCTTCGTTTCTCTCTTAATTAATTTACTGTGACGTAACAATGTCACGAATGTTGTAGTAAAGTACAGAAAGTATAAAGCGGTTGGCGCAATGGTCCCATTTTGAGATGCGAAACGTAAACGATTTATATTCGAAATCGCTCCCATATGTGGGAGTTCTTTTTTTGAGTCCAACAACTGTTTGTGAGGATCCACCGATGTACTCTCTCGTGTTTCAAATCCAGTGCAAGGCGCATCTAGTACAAACCATGAATGACCTGACTAGGAGCGGAATCATTGATTCGATCCGCTGACACTGCATTTGCTACAGAGCCTTTTTTCACTACCCCTCTTGCGTCTTATGAACTCATTCTGTAAAAGAGAGTTCGACCAATTTTTCCGAGATCTTCATGCTCGCCGCTTCTCAGATTCGCGGAATGAGCTGATCACTGAACTCTCCCATAAAAACATCTTGAACGTTTGGGTTTCTCCTCTCCTCGCTCTACTGTAACTGATTAGGAACGTGCAAAAGCTCGGTGATGTGTTCCTGTCCATTGCCAGGCTGGGGCTCAGAACAGCACAGACTACCAGACTCGCAGCCATCTTCTCGGGATACACCAAAGCGGACTGTAATTAATACTGTGTCATCTCGGCCGTGGCACTCATCAATATAATAGTAGCAGTAACATTCGTGATTGCTTTTAAGACAAACCACTCGATTGCGTTTTGTGGGTAGTGTGGGTAGGTATTCAATTGCAAACTTATAGTCTCTAAGTGACTCTCCAGGAAAGGAAACAGCAACATCAAAAAAATCATGGAGAACACCCTGAGTGTGGACCCCTGGCGACCTCTCTGTACGAGTTCTCCGGACCCCCTCATTTCATGCCGATGAGGCGATACTCTGCCGTCTCTGGCTCACATTCATTCTTCGCGTCGTGTGTCCAATGCCATAGCCTTCGAATTCCGATGAGCGGGGCGGGAGGCGTCAGAACTGCCTCTTACGGGAGACGCAGCGTCTTCGTTACCTCCTTTTAAAGGGAGTCTCAAAGGCTGCGGAAAAGACTACTCGAACAAGGAAAGACACCTACAAATAGGTTGAGCGCGGGGACTGTCTTGGAGGTATATGAAAATTTAAGCTTGCTAACAGTATGAAATTAAAATGTCGTTAGAATGGAGCTGTACAAGTGAAGCAAAGACCACAGCTGCGTTCACAAAGAATTCCCATTTACCACGATTTCGACCGTGAAAGTTCACCAGAGCGATTCTCGGTGGGCGAGAAGGAAAAACGAACCCTACGCGTGCGCAGAGAAATTGGAAAACGTCAGAGACGCAGAGGACCAATTACTATTTTCCCGAACTCTTCTGCACCACCCGTTGAGCTGTTTCTCTCTTTACTTCGTGCTCGTATAGTTTCTTTTTACTGCTTCTGCCAGCTGGACATCAGTAGCCAAAACACATCAATAGCAACACGTTGTTTTCCATATCCCTGAAGACGGCTTTTAGTCTTTGCATCCTTCGGATGCAACAAATTGAACGCCATCTGCGCCATTTTCATGGCTAAAATGGCAGATGGAATAAAATGGCACTACGCATCAACGAGTCCCCTGCGAAGGATAGACCTCCTGGGCTATTGCATTGAATCATTTGATGAGAGTAGTTGGAGTGACTGCAACATTTCGAGACGAGAGGTCGTATGTGCCTTTGAGAGAAATTTACCGCGTTGGGAGGAAATTTTCCTCGATTGTTGATTTTTCGCGGTTTTTCCCGTTCCACATTGGCTATAGCCCCCTCTCCCGACTGACGAAAATTTTTAGGTGACAAACTTGAAAAACATGAAAATGTGGGAAATTTCGGAAAAACCAGTAGGAAGCTGGGAACTTGTAGGAAAGTGGTAGGTAGGTGTTGGGAGGGGGGGGGTCGTACCGAGACCCTCCTTCGAGTGGGGGAGGTCGTAACAAGTCCCTTCTTCGAGGAGGGGGTCATACTGACACCAAGATTCCACAAATCACGATGCTGCACCCTGTTCTGACACATGGAACAGCTACGTTCATGGTGAGGTTTCAGATGATTTTGTGGTTTGGCGCATCAGCCCTCGGTGTCTGAAACCCCACTCGAGCTATGGCAGGAAAGAGCCAGTAGCATGAAGGGGTCCTGCGATCAGGTCGCTTACGTCAACTAATCCTTCCATTTTAGCAGGGTTCTCGGTAATAGAAAGGGCTAAGAAACAGAAAACAAACTTCAACATCACGTGGTCCCCTTAGACTACTGTATAGGATAAATTTGCTTCAGAATCAAGGCACGCCTGAAAACCTATCTTCCCTCCGGCTTTCAGTGCAGCACTGGGGTGGAAAAACTGGCGGCGGTAGACGACACTCACTTCAAATTTCCTCCCAGGGAAGAACCTCTTTAGAAAACCACCTTCCTTCTCATCGACTTAGGGTACGACAATGGACAGGAAAAACGACAGTCTCAGGTGATGCTGCAGCCTAATTACCACCATCTCCTTAAGTCTTCCGCAGCTTACAAGTTTATTCAGGTTGGCCGAGAGGTTTCCAGTCTCCCCCCCCCCCAAAAAAAAGGAAGCGAGGGAGGGGAGATTATGATCTGGTAAAACGACGCATGCTATTAGCACTTCATGACCTGGGTAAAACGACGCATACTAGCATTCAGTAAGCAATTATTGCAAAATACGACCTCTGTTCAGCGCTTGATTGACTTTTTGTAGTCGGACCAGTGGGTGATGGGCCCCGCGCATGCAGCTTGGGCTAACTTCTTGAAATGATTGATCTGAATCTGTCATTGTACCTCTATGTATTTCCATTGAGCCCACTTGACCATCACATGTGAGAGCTAGCATTTTCTCTTTTTTTCGGACCAAAAAATCTGTTGCCTCCTCAGGTACGGTGTCAGTGGTCGAATCGTGTGATAGGGAGCCAGCCAAGACACACGTTTACCACTGGACACCCGTCCCTACCATTTTGTGGTCACAGGTGTTCAGTAGTAAACGTGTCTGGAATGATGAAAATACTGATTTGAACGTCCCTAGTCCCTGCCCTGCAAGTCATTGTAGACCATGCCGCATTCGAAGTGCCACCGAATACTACATAGAAGTAGAGCGCCTGATGCATACAAGAAAGGGAAAAGGTCTTGGTGTACAGGGAGGCTTGTGCGTCAAGCCTACGCTCAGTTCAGTGCTTTCACTTCGAGCAAGTCTCCTTCGGTTCCTAGAATGTTCTTCACTGTCCCAGTGAATTTTTCCACCTCCTCTGCGCAGCTTATCTTATAGTTCCTTAATAATTGAATACTTTATTTTTTCTGTTTGGCTTAGCTATCTTGCTGCAATGGTGTGGAAATTGAACTCAGGCTGGTTTCCACCTTCTTACTGCGAAAACCCAAATTTCCCACGTCACGAAAAAAGGGGAAATTTCACCTATGTAGCTTGCTTATATCCAACACAAAAACTGCTAGCATTATGACTGGTAACACGTTTCCAAGTCGGAGCGGTGGGAGCCACTGCTTTGCAACTCACTAGTTTTAGTTATTTGAAGGCAGTTGGCACGATAAATCGCTTTGCAGATGGCTCGATACATCGCATATAGATGTAGGCATTTATTTATGACTGAGCTTAACAGAATACCATCCGTTGACCTCGGACAGTGCCGCTCTGTGGCCGCTTTTTCAAGAGGGTTCACCTCTAGACGCCAAAATCGAGTAACAACAATTCCCTCCCAAACGCCTTCCTCGCCCGCCCGCCCACAAACGGACGACCGTTTCTGACGCTCGTATTCATTCATTTGCTGAGCAAATTATGAAGCAAAGGGATTGGTATGAAGCGGCCGTGATACGGCTGCCATATACAGGGGGGGGGGCCAAAAAAAAAAGTCATTTTGCCTCCATGACTTTCAAGGCGCTATAAGTTACACTTTATTAAATTTTTATCGGACATTTTTACTACCATATTAAAGAGCACATTAAATACTATAACGATGCTCCGCCACAGCCTTCTGGAGGAGCGCCATCGAGAGAATCGGCCGCGCGAAAGTGAGTGGGTACCGGAGTTGAGCGAGATCGTCGATTTCTCCGCCACCGTAGACCACCCTCTTGAAGTCCGCCCGAGCTAAGTAATTGAGTGGGTTCAGGTCAGGGGACATACTTTAATATTACATCTTCTTCAGGTACGAAACGCCCTTCCATTCGAAGTAGGCGGGAGTTTTTCCAAAACCCTTTGATTCCATGTGGCACCCAAACCTGTAGCAGCACAAGGTCTCCAAGAAGGTACGGGCGACCACATGTAGGGAGGATATTCTTCTCGAGTTACTTGATGTAACCGCCAGCGCTCACCTTCAGTCGGGGTCTACAAAGAAAATATCGGTCTTCCCCTTTCCAGGTACCCCGGTCCATACCATCAACTCGCGCCTCGGCGAATACGGTGAAGATGATGTCCTAGACCGTAGCGACGTTGCCGTAGCTGGTCGATGTGGGAGGTCTTGCAGGTCAAGAGTACTGACCTCCAGGTAGCTATCTGTGGATGACTTCATTCAAGAAGTTTCGCAGCTGTTCGGAGGCGACGTGAATTCCAAAGGTGTTCTCCAGTCAGGCCGCGACTGGAGATGACTTCATATTTTGGCGTACATGAAGGCGATTGGCGGCAGCCTGCTCCAGCTTATAGAGGAAGATCTTGGGTATCTTCCACTCTGGTACTCATATCCACTTCCCCTGTCTGGGCTGCGAAAACTTCGTTGATATGTGGCTCGGCCGAAATGACTTTTTTTTTTGGCCCCCCCCCTGTATATTGTACCAATATATGCTGCATGCATATATGGGTACACATATGCAGCCGTATCGGTAGCGGTGATTGGCAAGATGCGTACGGGAAACTCGTCCGAAATCGATTTACAAGTCACTGAGAACGCTTTTTCTTCGCCGGATTTTGACCGTTTCACTCCGTTCTTTCGCCATTTCCCCACTACATAGCGCCCTACTAGCATTTTAGGCCGAGTGGGAAACCATCGTGCCAACTGCCTTTAATGGTTGGGACTTGGTGAAGAAATGTGCGTCGTGAAGTCATGCCGTGGTAGTCATGGATAGCTGCAAGCTGACCTGCTCCGAGGGCTATAATCCCCTAACATTTCAGTTCTCACACCGAAAAATTGTCTAAAAATCACAGCTAGCCGTATCGATTCCAATGCAGTTAATATTTGAATTATAGCTGAAGCTGTCAGGAGTAATAATCCAGTTTTGATACCGATACTTTCTTAGTAGCCTTTATCCCTCAGTTTTCGCTCCCTAGGCGTGGCTTTTCGTGCCAGACTGGCTGAAGAGAAGGCGGCTGGCACGCGGCCAACGAGCATGACGATCTTTGCTCGAACACAGCTACGTCGGCGGTGTTGTTTGGCAGTTTGTTGTGTTGTGGACAGCATACGAGAGCATGTGAACGGCTGAGCGGTGACGCCGGCGTTCCAGGCGGTGCCACTTATAGCGCGACATTCAATTTGAGTTGTTCAAGTCGTTGAAAGTCTTCATGACTGTGGCGAGGCTGAAGATCGTTTGCTTAAGACTGGTTGAAGGTTTCGTTCATGAAGTCCTGTCGGTTGTACTTCTCGGTAGTATTTTGAGAGAGTTGCCTTGGCTCGTCCAGTGAAGTGGCTAACCGTAATTTTTTCGGTGAGAGAACTGAAGGCAGATCCATAAGGGTCCCCACCTTCCTCTCGAAGTATTCCCTCCGACTAGGGTGGGTTAGAAGTCATCATGACGTTATGGCAGAGACTTGTAGGTCGAATGTGAGTAAAAGTCTTCCTGCGATGTCGAACCCACCAACCTCCTCCCCCCCAAACAAGTGAAAGGAAATCCGAGTAAACCGTGCCACAGTTTTCAATCCCACGTAGCCTTTTCTCTCCTAGCCTTCAACATTTTCTTGTGAACATTCCCCACCGACATTTTGATGTGATTCACAGAAGATATGATGAAATAGACACCTTAAAAGTGGTGTTCAGCGGCTCGGAAAACGGGACTTAATTCCGAGTGAAAAATGAAAGATGGTGATCAGTTCCCCAGGAATGAAGCACATTTCGCAGTTGGAATGGATTTGGACGTGATTTTAGGCCATTCATAAAATTGCCATTGTTGAATTCAGCATAATCAATATATACTTTTTATAAAGACCTACCCAAGGTTTTTAGCTTTTACGCACTGCTTCAATGTGGAATATGGAGAGCTTAATTGGCTTCTGGTAAATTTGATCCCGCGACCTTTCCTCATGGTGAAAGAAGGTCTTCGGCCATTTCCTCCCATGCGATTCAAAACCAGGTCAAGCTCATAAAAAAGCTGTCGGCGTTAATAGAAATCTGTTCGGAAAAGAATCTATCTCATTATCGTGGCAGCTTTGTGAATACGCTGTGACCTATACGCATTCAGAAAGCAGGCATGATAATGAAGTCAGTGCGCAACGGTATAGGCTAAACCCCCATGGACAAGTCCCATTGGCGTTGATATGAGTGCATGGCGCATTAAATGGAAGGGTCCTAATGCATGAAGGATATTTTACATCCTACCTTGGGAAACAGTAAATAACTTCAGCGCAGGCCATAATGACGTTTTTTTTTTCGAAAAATACGTAGCTAAGAGGCTCATACATGGGATGGGAGCACTGCCAGTAGGGCTAGAAATTAAGAAGCTGTCGAGCTTCCATTGGTTTCGATTACTTTCAGCATGAAGCGGAAATCTCCATGAAATTCTTTCACCTGATGCACGCGGAACCTGGGAGCGACTTTGAA
>MU940815.1:0-11990 GCA_036418165.1 Cooperia oncophora
TGCTTTTTCAGGGACAGAAGCCACCGGACCGCGCGCGTGGTAGGCAGGCCAGCTGCCCTAGCGTGTCACCTCGTTTTTATCCATCGTCCAGCAAGTTAGAAGAAGGACTCTACTCGAATGCCCCCCCCCCACCAAGCAGACTTCTGCCAATTTTTCCTTACTTTTGCGAGGATACCTTGCTGGGCTTCGTATCAGTTCGCTAGGGCGATCTCTGAGGACAATTATCGCGGCTGTACTCGCTCCAAACCATCTGTACAAACACCAGTAGCTATTCTGCACATGCCCCGAATAACTGCATTATCCCCAGCCCAGTCATGAAGGTACCATTGAATACGTTCAGCAATTGTCATAGAGAGCACCTATCATCTAGAAGTGAAGCGTTATTGACAAAAGCGTCAGTCTGTTTTGTGGTGCCAGGACTACTGTCACTAATAAAAATTTCACAGTTCCTTGAGGCGCAACGCTATCATAGGCACGTTTCCCCTGTAGTATTCTAGGGCACTGCTCGTCCTCTAGAGGCCAATCTCACTTCTGTTGAGCTCAATTCTCAACGTACACCCTTACTTCGGAAACACTTCCACGCGCTGAATCAGAATATTAGACCGGTCTGGCGCTAAAACGCTGATTTCATGCGGCTGCTCAGAACATCGAACTTAGACAGTTTCAAGGTGTGTGATGGTGGTCTCACGGGAAATTGTGACATTTTTGCATGAAAACCACATCTCTGGAAACATCTTTTCAACATTTCAGTAGTCTAGAGTGCCCTAATGCTAACACTCACCGTTAAGCTGCGCTCTGACTTTGCGATCACCAACTTCCTCACGCTGCCGTTGCGTCCTGGTCATAATAGTTTGAAGTGCGGTCGCGCAGTAGCCTTGCTATTTTATGAGGCCTAATCACATAGGTTGGCACCCTTCTATTCTCCTATACTCTATGAAAACAAGAGCGGCCGGCGCGCCTTGAACCCGTCTATATCATTGGTGCGCGATCGCGATCGGTAAATGCGCGACGACGCGCGTCACAGCGAAGTCTGAACGCAGCCTTGAACACGATTACGGCGTTCCAGAATTGTGGGTAGTGAGTACTCCAATACGATCCAGTGGCCGACAAGTGACTCCCCAGTGAACAAAGGCAAAAAGAAACTCGAAGAACATCATAAAAAAACTTCTAACAGACAATCACATAGCAGTACTAGTACAGCTGCTGACAACTGAACTGAACCGAAGCCGCTGACAACTGAACATCCCTGGCCTCTGCTCTGCCCACTGATTCACAGATCGTATCTTCGTATCTTCCAGTATTGGATGCCACCTAATAGTGAAAAAAATGAAAAGCAAAAAGACTGAGATAGAAGACAGCTTTTGAAAACTCTGAGCATGATATCAGGACTACGGTAAACAGTGCATGACGAGCTTTTGTACAGTCCTCATCATTACGGACTGTCGGGGCGGCACAGCCGCGCTGCAATGTGACGCGACAGCGGCTGCGGCTCGGTGACGGCGAATCAGCTGATTTCGATTTTTGATTCTGAATAAATGCCAAGGCAAAATACAAGGAAGAGAGCATATAATCGACCCCTGCCACTTTCGAAGCTTGAAGAGCTGAAAAAGTATGGGAATTTGCAGCCGAATTCCATCGAAATCAGCTGATTCGCCGTCACCGAGCAAGCCGCTGTCGCGTCACAGTGCAGCGCGGCTGTGCCGCCCCGACAGTCCGTAATGATGAGGAATGAGAAAGGAAAGAAAATACCAATGCGATTGCATCACTGCTGACCAGAACGCATTTCGCCGTTCGAAGTAGTCTACTATTGCTTGCGCACTTTCGACAAAGTATTTAAGGAGAGCAGAAAATTTACTGAACTCGCGAGAAAGTTGACAAGCTTGGATAATCGCCTGCGAGCACAGAAATCGTCGTGCGATGTTCCAGACAACACACGTAGTACCCTAAGCAGTTGTCTTCGGACCTGAAAAAAATTTTTAGTCCACAAGGAGTCACGCGTCTGTGCCGCTGTATCTTGCCTTTCGTGTGACAAATGGTATACTCCGTGCGAGTGCCGACCTGGATGCCAAATGCACGGAGACACAACTAATAGCAATATTACCAAATCTACGGGGCGCTGACGTAGCTGGAGGGAGGACGACTCGCTACCACCACTTCCTCGCTCTAATCAAGGCTTGGGCTTAGTGGTGACCATAATGTCCCTCCTCCAATTAGAAGCAAAGAAAAACAAACATGGGAAAGGAATACACTCCACAACACAGATGATCCGTTTCGCTCGGTATCGCAGACGAATCATCATTGTCTAGCCAACCCCCGAGCTCATCAGTGCGATAGGTTGAAGACAAGAGGACATAGACTACATAGGGGAAGGTGTGAGAAATAGGACAAAAAGAGAGAGATTGTAAAAAAAGGGGGTAACATGCAAAGTTCATGCATCAAGATGATGATGAATTACACATAATAATGAAAATTATACATAATAATGAAAGAGTGATATAACACGAAGTGTGCTGTAAATACGTGTGGAAGGAAGGGAAAAGGAGTAAACCGGCAAAACCACTGAGAGAATGTTGAGTATAAGAGAAGGTATACAAGAAATAAATCAATTAAAGTATAGTGGAAAGAAGGGAATTAGTGTTGATCACTGCTGCAAATGAGTAAACCTGTGACTAGTCTATTTATCTTTCTATAGTTATTTGCGATTGAGTACTATACCTGTGCGTTTTTCGCCTCTTACGCTCTGATTCCCAATCTTTCTGAACAAGGGATACAGAATCGCGGCCGAGTGGTCCTTCCTAACTACGTGACTCAGCCTGTAGTATGCTGGGTGGTGGGGGGGGGGAAAATTGGGAAGCAACTAAAAACGAAAAAAACGACCACTTGAAGTACACTCCACATTTTGACATTTTGAGACGATAGGCATAGTACGCGTAGTTCACTAAACTACTACGTAGTAGAACTACTACGTAGTTCACTCGAACGTGACGTAGTATGTATTCATGGGGATAATTTCAAATTGTGACAGTTACCTATTTCAAAGAGTACAATTGTCCCAAAGTAAAGATCATCAAGAGCGCAACGCCGCCCAGATTCAAATGAAGTACGCAGCCGCGCCCACATTTCAGGGATACTGGTATAGTATAGTTCGCTGCGGACGGTTGGGCGTGTCAGGCGGGATAAGTTTGCCCCATTCCCACCAACTGTTGAGCAAGTGATAAGGCTGTATCATATTCGTTGCGTGTGCTCGTTTTTCCACCACTGGTTGTCGCATGCGCGCTTCAACAAGAAGGCAGAGAACGGCTTTGACGGCATGACACACTCATACTGCCTGACACGCCCAACCATCCGCAGCGAACTGGAGTTTATGTACCACCACGTTTTGATTCGAACGCTAAATGTGGGCACAACAAAATGTCGAGCGGCCACCTTATATTGCAATTTTGCTGATAATTCTATGCAAACGGAAACTACTGTGCAATATAAGGACCGTGTTCTACAGTAAACTATCTTCACGGTTTGCAAATATCAGTTCAGAGCGAAAAGTAGATGACGAGAAAGTTAACGCGCGCCAAAGCGGCGATCGATCATATGAAGGGCAGGCGCAGCAGAGCAAAATCTGAACCACACCCCACCACCAGTGGTGTGGCCACGAAAACTCATCAGTGCTGAAATAATGGTTGGTTTTGTAAGGTACTCCCCCCAGCGGACCCCTCATTCCTCGCTCCCAAACTGTCACCAAACAATCTCATTAATAAATGTTTATTAACAACAAATACTGGGTCTCTTCAAGATGAATAGCGGTAACCGTAATGTGTATTAATCCAATAGTCAATATAGTAATATGTACAAGAGATCGACACAACCTCATCAATGACAACAATAATAATCTATGCCTTGGTGGCAGCAGCTTTCTTGGTGGTCTTCTTGGGCTTGGAAGCAGCTTTCTTCGGGCTAGCGGCCTTCTTTGGCGACTTGGCGGTCTTGGCCTTAGGGCTTTGACGCCTTCTTGGGAGACTTGGATGACTTCTCCTTCTTCGCCTTGGGTGCCTGAAAACGGAATGTCAAAGAAAATAGCTTGAAATCTTAAGGGGTTACAACAATATCTGACAAAAGACGAAGGAATGATAGTATACAATAAAAGTACCTTAGGCTTGGCCGATGCAGCCTTTTTCGGTGAGCCTTCTCCGGCGGGCGCTCTAGGCTTCTTTGCCGCTTTTGGCTTCGCAGATCCTCCTTCAGACTTATCGCCGAGTCGGAACCTGCCAGCAGCTCCAGAGCCCGAAGCCTGTTTCAAAAGTCCAGACTGAACACCCTTCTTCAGCGCCATGCGGAGATGCGAATTGATCTGAAAGTCGATATCAGCATATGATTTAAACAGAATCCACCCAAGTTGCCATTTTTTTCTTGAACTCACCATTTTTTCATTGTCACCGAGTTTATACTTCTGCACAATGTACTTCAAAATAGCTTGCTTTGACGCTCCTTTACGATCCTCAATGGCCTTAATGGCTGCCTTGATCATGGCACCATACACCGGATGACTCGGAGTGGCCTTGGCCTTCTTCTCTCCCTTTGGCTTAGCAGCCTAAAAACCATTCGTTAACAAAACCCCCACATCTCAACCACGTGAAAAAACCCCAAGCCGTGTTTGATAACCTTACCTTTGTCTTCTTCGCGGTGGTCGTTGCACTCGCAGCTGGGGCAGGAGTTTCGGCAACTTCAGACATAGTGACAGCAGAATCCAAATTGACTGATCGTAGCAAAAAACCGCACTCAACCAGAACACGAACTGAGCGTTAAGAAGAGCGACGCGCTCTGAATTTATATAGCAGGCAGGGTTCCCCCGTTGCGCCTCCAGCGAAGAGACGGCTGGAAGGCGCGATACGCCACTCCGCATTGTAAGTACTCGTTGGAAAAACCTTCTGAAAACTCACAGATCGCAATCTTTTCTGGGATTTTTTGGTGGCTGTGAAAGAGGAAGACTTCTGCTTTCTGGCAAATATCAAAATTCCCTTGAACACTTCGGCATACTGTGCGCAAAGGCTTTTCAAACCATACCCTCGGGAAAAATTCTTGAGTTGGACGCGTTTTAAAGAACTTTTCTCTGCACTTTGAGCTGATTATACATTAAGCACTCTCATGGATATTCAGAGATATATTACCTTAATGATTTCATGCGTACTTTTGGCTACACTTGCTCCTGTCCCCATGTAAAAAATGTTTTTTCCGAAACCGAAAACATCACTGCTGCATTTGCCGTCCCTGTGCTGCGATCCAAACTCAAAGATTCTGAGAAAATCCGGCATGGTTAGGAAGGCCGTCTCATACCCTGTAGAACCCATCACGGATTGTTGGGTTATAACGCAACATTCCGGTATAAAACAATGAAAACTCATTTTCATTGGGGCCGCGCCGCGGCTGTTCGATGCGACGGCGTTGGAAAACAAAGTTGTACAAACCGTGGTTCGTTATAAATTGACATTTTTAAGCTCTTTAAAATGTATTATTCAGATATTCAGAGTGATCTCCAATGTAGCTGAGCTTCTGGGATCCAGGACAAGCATAGTACTGTCTACATTTAATTCTCGTATTGATCGCTGGATTGCCCTGAGATTTCTACAGTTCGAGGCTATCACTACATTAAATTTCTATGAAAACTAGTTTTGATGAGTGGTTTTTAGTTCTTCGACACACTGGCAGTAACACCTTACGAGTGCGGGATTCCCACGCTGCAGTTTTTTTTTGGCCAATTTTTTTCATCTTCTGCTTCCCTGCTGAGCGCTCACGGAGCGCTCCGACCACCTTCGAGTCACTTCGGGCTGTCAATTTCCTCAGTTTTGCAAGCAAGGGGCTCAGTCCTACAGGAACCCTACCAAACAGAGGTTGTAGGAGCGGGTTTGGGGTGAGCGTATTTTCTGTTTCTCCGCCAGCGATCTATACATAGGTGGCCTGTCGCTGCCGCGGTCCGCGGTACGTCACGTGAAGGGGGTCCCTAGCGAGAAAGTCGTTCCTGCTTCTGAAGAGATTGTGCCGGGATCGACTTCTCTTCAGTTTTTCACCGTGTCATGTACCTGTGCGTCCCCGCCAGCTCCCCGCCCCACTACATGGCAGTTTTTTTGGAAAAAAACTGGAGAATTTCTCGGAAAACTCCGGAAGCGCTGAGATGTTGAGAGAAAAGCTTTAAGAAATTGGGGAAACGGTAGGGAGGATGGAGGGACTTTCCAGGGGTGGTCATATTTCACAAAGTTGTTCCCAACAGGACGTGTCCTGGTTACAGCTCGTGACCATGGCAGAATTTTGCTTGCGCGAAGTGGCCGTTTTGGTTTAGGCATGCTTTGCAAGAGCCGTGACCAATGTTTTCCCCTCTGTTCAGCAGCTATACTCTTTAGGACTGTAACTGGCCCGTAGGTGTCGCCTTTTTTCGATATTCGGAGGTCTCGAGAGTCCTCCTCCTGACTTTTTCTATTAGGCAACCAAAAAAGTACGTGCGGGTTTTTTTTGTTTACTTTTATGAAGTATATTCAGTAAACTGGATCTAATGATAGGGTAACTTTATGTACACTGAATGAAACTCCTTGACATATGTTAAGACATATGTCAAGGAGTGTCATTCAGTGTATTTGTTAATTTAGATTACTTTCAATTAAGGCGAACAGAAAAGTTGTGGTTTTCCACCAGGACAATGCAAGACCACACACTGCAAGAATCACTCAGGAAACAATAGCGCGACTAGGATGGGAAATTCTACCTCACCTCCGTACTCGCCAGACCTTGCTCCAAGTGACTATCATCTGTTTTTGGCCTTGGACAACCACATGAGGAATCGGCGATTTGAAAATGAAGTGGCTTTGGACAACGAACTAAAACATTTCTTTGAGCCACCAGAAAGCAAAACATAGAGGAAGGGGGGGGGGATTGTGTGAGGGTGGAGCGGCTGCTTCCGCACCGCAGCAGTGCATCCGAACTGGCAGGAGATTTACAGTCCTCATCATTGCGGACCGGTGGGGCGTGTCAGCCAGTATGAGTGTGCACACTGTTGAAGCCGTTCTCAGCCTTTTTGTTGAAACGCGTATGCGACAAAAAGTGGTAGAAAACGAGTAATACGAAGGATATAATACAGTAATGTCACTTGCCCGCTTCAACAACTGGTGCAGAACGACTTTGGCACCGCGCCAAACGCAGCCGCACTGACACGCCCCACCGGTCCGCAATGATGAGGACTGTAGTTGAGCCAACACGCTGTAACAATTTCATGGTGAATCAGTTAGGCAGCGTTCAGACTTCGCGACGGCAGCGCTCGGTCGCGCGTTCGGCGCGATCGATGCGCATGCTTTCGACTGCATCGATCGCGTCGAACACGCGATCGAAGCGCTGCCGTCGCGAAGTCTGAACGCTGCCTTGGTCGAGATGCGAATGTCGCTCACGTGACGCCGCTTGCAACGGCACTCGAAATAGCTGTTGTGTCGTACCTGAACCACGGAGCAGATCATAATGTAATGGACCACTAGCTAAGTTCCACCTACTAGTTTGCTCCCTGGAACAACTTTGCTACGGGGCAACTGGAGGGTGGAATAGTTGCCTGACCTGAGCGATATCCCTTGATTCCTGCTGCTTGCTACACGGCCATCTCTAGCCTGCATGACCTCCTTGCTGTTGCTTTTGCAAAGTTGCTGAGACAGCAGCTTCTAATCCAAGGGGCGTTCTTGAATGGTCAAGAAAAGACGTCTGCTGGAACTCTGTAGTTCCCCGGCTGGTCCTGTTGTCTTCCAGCTAGTCCTGTTTCTAATTTTTATATCATTCACGCTATCCAGCACTAAAGGCGTGCAAAAACATCCTTCCATACTCATAAGTATTCTTACTTGAACTGCCGCATTTTAGGCAGAACGAATACTCACTTCGCTTGTTGTGACTAAACCGACCACTTCCACGTGACCGCCAAAAACAGCATATTTATTTTAGGTTCACAAGAGTGAAGGAACTGGATGGGGAATCTCGCGTTTTTGTTTCTAACGCTCTCAAGTTTACATTTCGTGCTGATCATATGGGCGGATTCACTTGGAGGGGTGTGCTCTTATTGACAGATCCATCGGTCAGTCATTATAGGGGGAACAAGAGAAAGAACGCACCAATCAGGAAAATGCTTTAGTCCAAATGAAACAACACGCGCGCGCGTCTTTGACAGAGCTGTGTACAGACTAACTGACATTTTCCAACGGCTGAGGATTGCGATTTTTCCGTGTATCAGCTCTCTGCTCAGAACTGAACGCAAGAGGAAGCGCCACCGTGGGAAAGATGTTCGCCGGATCGATAACCTAGAGAATGCGTGCGAACTTGAAGACACATTTCACGACTGCGTAGTTTGTAGAATCCCTTTTTAGTTTAGGATGAGCAGGTCCTCTGTAACACACTGTGTCAATCCACCTCTCGAAAGTGTGTAGTAAGAACGCTAGAGGCATTCGACTCAAACCTGATCACTCCCTCTTCACTCCGGCATTACCTACACCCACACACACATACATGGACCCACTTTCTCTGATAGTGCGACTGTCTGGAGCTTAGCTACTGGCACTGCATGTTCTACTAGGTTGTCCGGAAAGTTCTCAGCGTTTTGTGCACCTATTTTTTGTACATTCACTGCTGATTAAAAACTCATTCTGCCTTGCTTCTCAGTAGCACATCTGTAGAGAATTTCTTGCGCTATCTGATGGTATAATTGCCGTTTCACCATTGCTTGATAAACCCCTTTTTTCAAGATTTTTTCAAGCATGTGAAAAGAGCACTTCGGACGATTTTTTTCTTCGACTATAAATTGGAGCAATCCGCAATCGAAACAGCTCAACAAACCAGGTGTGGGGGCCCAATAGTGCTAGAGAAAGCACTGTGCGGCAATGGCTCAACAAATTTCGTTCTGGAGATTTCAGCCTTGAAGATGAACCTCATAGCGGTCGACCTAAGCAATATCTGACGAGGATTTTAGGGGATTTTGGAGGCTGACCCATCCCAAACAGTTCGAGAGATAGCAGAAGAGCTAGGCGTTGGCAAATCCACTGTTGCAGATGGTCTGGAACGCATTGGGAAGGTGAAAAAACTCGACAATTGGGTGCCCCACAATCGGAGTGACCGGCAGGAATCGGCACGTCTCGAGGTTCCTTCTGCATTGCTTTTGCGCAGCAGAAACGACCTGTTTTTGGGCCGAATTGTCACCTGTGATGAAAAATGGGTCATGTATGATAACAGGAGACGTTCCGGACAGTGGTTGGATTTCGACGAACCACCGAGGTAATTTTCAAAGCCGAACCCTCACGAAAAAAGATTCTGGTCACGGTTTGGTGGTCATCGGCTGGTGTGATCCACTATAACTTTTTATCACCAGGCCAAACCATCACAGCAGAACCCTACTGTGAAGAAATCGACGAATTGTACCGAAAATTTTGTCAGATGCAGCCAACACTTATCAAAAGAAGGGTCCGATTCTTTTTGCATGACAACGCCCGCCCACACGTTTCACAAATCACTATCCATAAATTGAACGAATTGGGGGTTGAAGTTCTACCTCAACCGCCATATTCTTCAGACCTTTCGCCAATCGACTATCACCTTTTCTAACATTTTCAGAACTCCCTTGCTGGAAAATACTTCATCAATCAGGACCAGGCAAAAAAGCCTTCGTGGATTTCGTGAATTTTCGACCACCCAGTTTTTTACTTTGATATGATGGGATTTCTCGACTGCTGCTCACATTGGCAAAAGTGTGCTGATTCGAATGGTGCTTATTTCGATTAAATCCGATGAGTATTAAAAAAGTTACGATCGTTTAAAGTGAAACACCCAAAACGCTGAGAACTTTCCGGACAACCTAATACATGCTGTCACAGTCATGACAGAACTTTGCTTGAGCTACTTCAAGCGTGCTTTGTCACAAGAGCTGGACAAACCTGTGTCCTCTGTCGAGCAACTACGTCGCTCACGACTATTTTTGACCTGTAGGTGTCGCCTTCGATTATTGATGGCCGTAAGTGCCACCTTCGGTTTTTTGACAATCTCGAGTTTCGACCTCGCACTCTCGACATGAACCGCCACCAGCGCGTGATAAAGGGAAGGAGAGCTGCAAAAAACAAACCATAGCGACGGCGTGTGTGGGAGCGTGAGCAGCCACCTTCGTGCGCCCGAAATACTCTAGAAGTTGGCCATCAAATCACGCCAATTCCATACTGTGGTGCGAATATCGCGCACGTGGCAGCATTTGCAAGAGCCTGAGCCGCATTTATCGCAAAGAGGCCTGAACGCTGGCCTTAGCGACATGTGTTGATTTCAAGAGATTCGTCACCATCTTTGGCCTTTGTACGATCTCATTCTGAGGAAAGTTGCTAAATCACAGCTGCCCAAATTCTAGAGACGACCTTGAATGGAGGAGTGAAGCCATCTGCAGGCTGCAGGACCAGATGTAAAACTCATTAGCCTACGCTTCCTAACTAATATGCCATTTATGTTATCTAGCACTGTAGGTTTACAAGGAGGCGGAGGTGATGTAATGAAAAGTGGCTTGTTGCAGTCTTGGGTTCGAATCCCAGGTCGACTCCCATACAGGCCAACCAAGCCTTCTACCCTTCGGGGACGGTAAATTGGTACCAGATTCGTCTGGGAGGATAAAACACTGACTTGTACATCGGCTGGCCCCCGCAAGTCATTGTATAGGCCACATCGCATTCAATAAGCCACTACGATTCTGAATGGAAGTAGAATGCGTGCCGCATCCCACAAAGGGATTGATCAACGGCGAAGACTTCATCCTTCATCTCTTCAGGTTCACAAAAAATCTTACGCCGACATACTCAAAAGACTTCTTCCCCGAACTCTCGTACCCTCGTCATCCGGGCAGTTGATTAGGGCGGTCGTCAACGGGCCGCAGCGCGTGCCAGGAACTATTTGCTTTTTCCAGGCTAATTTAGTCATTTTTTCCAACTTTTCACTGTTTTGGCTACTTTTTCCCAGATTAGCAGCTCCTTATCTTCACAAGGTGGAAAAAATGACTAAATTAGCCTGGAAAAAGCAAATAGTTCCTGGCACGCGCTGCGGCCCGTTGACGACCGCCCTAATCAACTGCCCGGATGACGAGGGTATTTCGTATTCTACATCTCATGGCGTATTTAGACAGGTGCATTTGAATAGCACCCGATAAGTGAGTCTAGTAAAATGCGGAATCGTTATTGATCGGGGTTGACGATTCAAACACTGACCACTCCCTTCTTACTCTTGGCGCTGTTTTGTAAAATCTCTACCTTATACTAGACTATTGTGATTTTCTCTGGTGGTCTAGCTTCTGTTCTTGGTTCCGCTATGCTCTTTCTAAGTGAGCGTAAGACCAATTCAGTTGGCTTCATTTGGGGGGGTGGGGTGGATTCAATGTGCTCACCAGCTTTCTTCTTAACAGCTGGCATCAACAGGTTCATATTCAAACTAAACTACTCATGTCCTCCGAAAACGTAATTGGCCTTTAATATACCACGTCTTCCTGAGTCCAGATGGCATCGATGTCTTCTACGAACGATCATCAACCAAGAAAATATCGTTTTCGCGAATACCGGTCCTCTTCTCCTCTCAGTTACCGAAGTTATGACCCAATTTCTCCTTTACACGCTATGCTTAGTTATGGATGCTCCCGATAACATATATGAGAGGATTAGAACAGCTATTTTCGCTAAGGGCTTCGAGTATGGAAAGTTTAAAAGTCTCTGGGAGGTGCTTGCTCGTTTTTGTCACCTAGCACGTGAGCACTTTGGCGACAAGAGCTGCCAAAACCCGTTGCTATGTGTGCCTCACCGCTGTCGTCTCGAAAACTACCGAGCATTTCTAGACGAATAAATTCTATCTAATAATAAGTTTTTATGAAGGAATTGGAGAGGGTGCTAATAAAGTTTCTGACATGAGAAACATGCTTGAATACGTGTGCATTCATAGATAACACTCACGTGACTCAACCAAATGTACAG
>MU940823.1:0-16825 GCA_036418165.1 Cooperia oncophora
GAAGACGTGCTCGGTAAATTAAGCTTCTTCGGTATCTGATTGGGCTTCAAAACTTACTAGTACAATGGGAATGAACTCAAAAAACGACATAAGTTTACCTTGGCGCTAACATGAGCCCAGAAGTAGTAGAGAGTCAAAGGTGGAAATTAATATACACAATTCGCACATATCGCAAGTGTCCATTGTCGAATGAGTCGTTTGTGAGAATGATTAAAGGCAGTTGGCACGATAAATCCCCAAGGCGACTAGGATCAATACTCCTGGCAGGATAGAATTCCGCGACCCTGGGCAGGCGCTGCATAGCGGTTTCCCCGAGGAAGGTGCCCTTATAAGGGCCCTATCAAGCCACAACTTTACGTCCCAAACGCCCGCCACGCCCGCCCGCCCACAAATGGACGACCGTTCCTGACGCTCGTATTCATTCATTTGCTAAGCAAATTATGAAGCGAAGGGATTGGTATGAAGCGGCCGTGATGCTGCATGCATACATGGGTACACATATGCAGCCGTATCTTCGGTAGCGGTGATTGGTAAGATGCCTACGGGAAACTCGTCCGAAATCGATTTACAAGTCACTGAGAACGGAGGCTTTTTCTTCGCAGGATTTTGACCGTTTCACTCCGTTCTTTCGCCATTTCCCCACTATACAGCGCCCTACTAGCATTTTAGGCTAAGTAGGAAACCATCGTGCCAACTGCCTTTAACCTGGGAGGGTGGAGTTCAAAATTTGTGGGAGCGCTCCCTTTCCCTACACGTGGCCTAGAAATCATAGGAAATCTTGCTAGCGCAATTGTAAAAATGAAAAATTTTCGTTCAAGACAATACCCTTATTTTCTGTGGCATTAGGTGTGCTGAAAAAGTTTCGTTCAAGCCAAAAACCCTTATTTTCTGTAGCATCAGGTGTGCGCACTCTTATTTTTGAAATTTCAATGATTAATTCTGTAACGGCATTGAATAGATAGCGCTACGATCTTCATCGTTTATCAGTGCTCTCCTTTCAGGTCACTCGCTGTCTCTACTTCTGTTCGTACCTGTAATTCCTGGTGTGCTCTCTACCTTGGCGATTGTGCTCATGCCAGAAACTCCAAAATTGCATGACTATCGAGGCCAGTCCTGCTTGGATTAGCTTTCCAAACATATGGTGTTTTAAGTGAGGAAAAAAATTTCAGGCAAAATCCAACTGCTGCAATGAAATCATTGAGATTCTACCAGGGTCGTCGTGAAGGTCTACAAGAAGAACTGACAAACCTTCAATTGGAGAGTAAAAACACCGAAGTGAAGGAGCCTAAAGGAGCGATCAAGGTATCCACTCAATACACTTGACATAATGCAAATGTTGCAAATGTTAAAACTGGCACGAATTTCAGGCCGTCCTTACCACCAAACATCTGCGGGGCGCCTTCGCAATCTCCGTTGCCGTCCTTATTCTGACCCTACCATTCTATCCAATTCTACAAAACAGCACCCACTTCTTCACACACCTTCAAGTTCCAAAGTGAGAGTCTGTTGTGAAATTAAAAGTTCTGTACAGATCTGATGGTGTCCTTTACAGCAACATTGCACAACTTTCGTCTTCCTTGTTGATGGTACTTCTCACCTGTTCCTGCATCACATCTACGTGTATTGTTGATAAGCTTCCAAGAAGGTTCGGTTTCCATAGATCTTGGGTTATATTCGGAAAAAAATTGCTAAAAGATGGATGAAATCCTGCGATAATGGATGGACCACTAGTGTGCGAACTAAGAATCTTTATTTGGCATTTCCGACCCCACTGATCACCATTAGGCGGGAGCAGTGGCAAAAAGAGTCTCTCTCGCAGCAGATTCCGTAGATTTATTCTAATCTGTGCCATTGAGGGCATCTGCCGTGAGGATTAAGAATTCTGTTTTGGGCCTAGAGCGGAGGGAGAGCTAAAGAGAACCTTTTCCTCCCAGACTAGGCTTTGTCAGCCCCCAGAGTCTGTAATGGTGAAGGCCCGTTGACCATGGTGGGTACCTACCTTCAGACCGCAATGATGAGTGGCTGCCCGGTGCTACTCCCAGATCTGCCTAGAATTGGCTACAACTGATCAAATTTTTTTGTTCAAGGAGGATGTTGCTGACAGCCGGGTCATTATGTATGATATCTCTCACTATTTTTGTGATTGCTGCCGAATGTGGCTTCAAATACATTGCTATGGCGGCTGTATTCGCATTCATCTGTTCATATGGGTGAGTTAAAAAAATCTAACAATTAAAGGCGCATAGCACGATAATTTGGTACTCGGTCTTAATTGCTAGCAGTGTCCTATGTAGTGGAAAAAATAGCGAAAAAAACGAAGTAAAAACGTGCGAAGAGAAGCCTTCATTCCTTAATCACTAAAAAAGCGATTTTGGACGATTACCCATAGGCATCTTACCAACAACCGTTACATTAGAAACAGCTGCACATATGTACTCATATATCCATGCACCACGCCGCTTCATATCAATCCCTTCGCTTCATATTTTACTTCGCAAATGAAGCAATACGAGCATCAGGTACGGTCGTCCATTTGTGGGCGGGCGGGCGCGGTGGGCGTTCGGGTCGGTATGTTGCAGCTTGACAGGGCCTTATAAGAGGTACCTTTCTTGGAAGAGGCGCTAGGCAGCGCCTGCCCAGGCGAGCAGAATTCCGTCCTGCCAGGCGTATTAATCCTACTCGTCTTAGGGACTTATCTTGCCAACTGCCTTTTAGGAAAACAATTCCTAAGCCATGGATAAGTTCTGTTTAAAATATCAGTTGCTTTTTTTTCCAGATGCTGTTTACTGCCTGCATCGTTTTCAAAAGCGGGGGAAAAATTTTATCTCCGTTAGCTAATTGCTGAGCTAACTGAGGGGGCAGGAGGATAGTAGATGAAATAATAGTCGATCGGTTCTATTGGAATATTCTATGAACTAATCTTTAGGAGCTATTGTTATTGAATAGGCTTGTAGAACGCTTCTAAAGTCGAACGCGCATTACGATTGATTTTTTTTCTCAGCCTTATTCCAATAACCAGTAGTAAACTTATTTAGGGTCGGTGTCGGACCGGTTGCATGGTTTATCTCACCTGAGTTGGTACCCCTACAGTACCGATCAGCCATGTTCTGCTTATGTTACGCTGTACATAGTGTGCTCGTCGTACTCACCAATTTCGCCACAATACCTCTGCTTGGAGTGAGTTTGACTCATTAATAGTTTGATAAATTCATTAATAATTTGATAAGCACCTGATAATCACCATGATAATATTTCGCTACCTTTGAACACTTCGTAGTTCATGACAACGTCCATATCATAGAGATAGAGCAAGGCCTTGATCATGCAGCAGCGGCGAACGGGGGAAAAAAAACAAGTATTTTTCATCAAAATGTATAAGATAACATTTTCAAAATGATTACAATCTTGTTCCTTGCAAAGATTGTGATCTTCCAGGAGGGGAGGGAGTGGGGTTAGCCAGTTTCCACCAATTGATGCCAGCTGCCGCGATTGGTGGAGAACGGGATGCACGGAGCGTCAAAGCCAGTTTCACGCTCCCGAGACGCCCCATCCCCAACGAACGATGCTATATGATGCTCTTGTTTCTAAGACTACTCTTGAGCCAGGATTTTTGCCAATACTGTGCCGGAATGTCGAGAACTCACGTAAGCGAAAAAGGTATTCGCCTAACAAAAACAGATCAAGCGGTCCTCAGTGGCAAAATCCAATGCCGCCAACTGCAGTTTTATTGAACGCGCCAACCTCGGTCAAGTCGTGCACCAAGTGAGCCATCATTTTAAGGTTAATACAAAGTTCACTTTGTCTGTGCGTGAGGAATTTGCGTCAACGCCACTTACACGAGCTAGAGGCTTCTATCAGCAGCAGGTTGAGTTTTCGTCAAAGCTAGTGTGCTTCACAACAATTTCAAAGGCAATTGGCACGATGATTTGGTGCTCGGCCTAAAATGCTAGTAGGGCACTATATAGTGGGGAATTGGCGAAAGAACGGAGTGAAACGGTCAAAATCCTGCCAATAAAAGAGCCTACGTTCTCATGTGTGCTCAGAAACTCAATTATGGGACGAGGTTCCTGTAGCCCTTTTGGCCAAGAACACGTCTACCGAAGTACGTACTGCATTATGCGATACTCATATATCCCAGCAATCCACCGGCCACTCATACAACCCTTTGCTTATTCTATACAGGTATCGACGCTGGCCATAACTTGCTTAGCAAATAGTCTACTAGAGCGCCAGGATCGGTCGTCATTTGTGCGGCGCGGCGGTCGTGGCAGATTGGGTCCGTATGTTGTCGGCTTATAAGGGCCCTTTATAAGGGCACCTCACTTGGAAAAGGCATTATGCAGCGCCTGCTCAGGGTCGCGGAATTCCGTCCTGCCAGGCGTATTAATCCTACTCGTCTTGGGGATTTATCGTGCCAACTGCCTTTAAAGCGAATGCCTAATTCATTTATATGTAACAAGTCCCTCTGAGCACCATCGACAAATTGTACTTAGGTGCACGTGTAGTGCACGCAGGACACATTCTGTCGTCGGAAAATTTTTCCAACATATGACCCCCCCTCTCTCCAGCGACTGATTACGACCTCCCTCGCTGGGGATCCCTGACGACGTGCACAGAGTGTACTTTTCTCGCTCAAGCCAAAGGACAGCAAAACTACGATTGAAAGTAATCTTTCCTGGAGAAGGATATAACATGCATTCTTTTGGGGCTTCTGTGGAAGCCCAATTAGTTGCTGATAAGCTGCGAGTGCATCCAGGAAAAGGCTTCTCGACGAAGTAAAGCATCAATGAGCGTTGCTTCTCATGAGAGAGTGCAACAGTCCTGAAACAGCCTTTCTCGGAACGTGTTAGGTAAGACGAAGCGAGCAGGAAATAGATGCGGATCTCTCCAACAGTAACCTAAAGGCACATTGATCGGCTGCGAGGTGCAACCTCTTTCATGTACAAGGCAGTCAAATTCGCGACCGCTGTGCAACCTCCGTGACTCAAAAGTGGCAAAGGTTTGCTTACATGCTCAAGCGTACAGCTCTCCCAGGAAAGCGCCCTAAATAAGACGCTGTTAAGAACGTCTTAATGTGTGACTTCTCTCACCCGTACTCCCTCGACCTTTGACGCCTGGTCTCTCGCCCGCGCGTGCAGTGTTTCTTCGCGTTATGCTCTTACAATGCTCAAAATCAATTACAGAAAGGAACATTTTCTGAAGCGTTTCCTGTTGTTTCGCTTGGTTTTTCTTCGCCGTCAAATTAGTTGACTCTGTCTTCCAATTTAACCCTCATCCCCATTAGTTCTGTCACGGAGGGTGCCTTTTGATCGTTAACGGTAACGAAAAAGGAGAGTTTTTGATTTCAATATCCCTGTACCACGACCTGGTGACTGTTTGCTGCTGCGGCACAGTCAGATGGGCCAGTTCTACAGTTCTAACTACACCATCTACCGCTATCAGCTATCAGCTCATGGTTCCCATTGCGGGTATCGTGGACACTTCATAGCTGGTTTCCGATAGAGCGCTCATCTGTCGATATCAATTGGATAGCAAACGCCTCACGTAGTCGCTATGCACTCTGTGGTTCCCCCCGGGTCGATCTTACGAACAGTCATACGAGACGAATCGAAAACTACTCCGCTCCTTGACACGATTTGTCGCTTCATTAAGTAGCGGCATACGCTCCATATACAGGAGGCGGGCTGGGCGTGGCTGCGTGCCTCATATGAACATGGCGCACATGCTTTTTTCTTGAGGATATTTGATTCTGAAGGTAATTTTTAGCTAGGGAATGGCATGAGTGCGTTGTTACGAAACGGCAAAATATTACCAAAACCGAAGCAGCCACCACGCCCTATCTCTGAGATATGAGGTGTACTTAATACCGTTTTTTGGGTCGCCCTTCTAATGGCTTTTGGAGAGAATCTGGCACTTCACTGTTCCAGTCTAATCGACTAAAAATAAACTCCACCGGAACATTGCAAAGAGGTTCTTCAGTGCCCCGATCACGAACACGATATCCATTTTTGGCGCTGGCACCAAAACCATTAGTGGGCCAAGTAGCCCAATTTGAGCGCCCATCATTTTTTAAACAAATTTACAACTTATTACAAGAATGCTGCGTTATGGGCAATGAAGTCGTGCCCCGGGCGGAGTCGAACCGCACCTCACGCTTTCCCGGGGCAGCGCCTAGTCGTTAGCGGCCACCAAGGGCCGCTTTTTTTCTCCTATCTCAGGCTTAACTGCTTTTATTCTGTAGCCTTCACAGCTCACTCACAGGAGGGCCTCCGTTTTAACTTGTTAAGCCGGTCCGCCGTAAATAGTTAAGATATCGGCATGGAACCGCTAGCTGAAGCTTTACAACAATTTTGAAGGCTGTTTCCGTTATCGATTAAGCTGCTGTTATAACGCCGCAGTGTCGCGTCCGAAATGTTAAAAATTAATGTTTGGGGCAATCGATTTTTTTTAGGCTACGAAGTAAGCATTGTAACCTTCTTCATACTCAATTATTATGTTAACTTTCTTATACACCACATCTAATTTCAGCTGATCGGCGAAATCTGTTTCGTGCCAATCTACATCGTTCCGTGTTCAATAGCTCTCGCCTACGTCTACATATTCCTTCCGGAGACAAAGGGTCGCGAAACTATCGATATTGTGAACGAGCTGAAAGGATTCCGAAAGAAGACGGACATAGTGAATGCTTGACAGCGATTCACGTGATGGACTCTGAACTGTATGGTTCAAACCTTGCGACCTGAGTGCTCGTAAAAATCTGCGTATAGTGGTTAGATTAATTGGCCGCTTGATCTCGATTCGTGCTGTTTCCCTTAAGATGTGGGAGGGGAGTCCATCTTTGCTAAGACTTAGTTTTTCCCGAACCTTGATAACCAACCTGTAGACTCTTGGTACAAGCCTACAATGAGACAGACTTCACTGTATGAGACATGTGAACTCTGGTAAACTTGCAAAATGGTACGAAATACATTAGGTATGGCTGTATTGCTTTAGCAAAGATATTAGGTTGTTCGAAAAGTCCTGCGACACTTTGTTTGAACTATTCTAGAAAAAGACCAAAAATCATTTTGAATGTTTTTATCTCTGATTAGTGGAGAATGTCTCCTGAGGTTTCTGAAAATGGGTATATCATGGCTCCGTGGAAGTTTTCAAAGCTTAAAAAATACCTCAGAAGGTCGAGGTACTCCTCGACCTGTCCCATATTATGAGTTCCTGTAGGGCAACTCCCCCATAGTCGAGGAAGCTAACTCTTACGTTGTCTTAAGGAAGGATATCGCTTGCCATAGCAGAGAGTTCCTTTTGCATCAGCGCTTCCAGGCTGGACTTATTCAACTCGGAAGTAGGCAATGTATAGGTAGGCCACCAGCACAGAATGACGGCCCTTTACTCAAGGTTCTTGAGGCGCAGCCGAACGTAACCACCAGTAAGTAGGCAACCTCTCTAGGCTCCACCTAACTGACAACTGCCATGCTTCTCCGCAGTCTCGGTTTTTGGAAAAATTTTTATGAAGGATGCCCCATGAGTTGAACCCCTCTGACAAGTCATACCGTCTATACCGTGACTGGTTTTTTTTTTGCCCTTTGTACACACTGAGGAACTTTTGTGCAGATTCTGTGGTGGTAGAAGAGTGGGTTGGCGGTCCTTGCGTACATCTTGCACATGTTCCTCGCAGGATCTCTCAGACAGAAAAGTAGATTGCACAGCCAAAAGCACATGTGCATGGGAAAAGATTTCAGTAGGTTATTGGTGGGACTTCAAAGCGGTATCTCTGGATACTAGCATAACGGTAAGGACTACAGTCCTCTCTAACCGACCTCACAACATGGATGACGTCAAGCTTGAATTCTTCAAAAATACTCAATTTTTCTCTAGCGCTCGGCATTGCGAAGACCGCATGTTAAGATCAGGCCACACCAAAAGATCGTGGATCTCGATCTGAGAATGCGACCATACCCAGCTTATTCATCAAAGTTAGCAGTCTCTAACTACTACCATTTTTGATCCCTACCTCATCCTTAAGAAGGCAAAAATTCCGAAAATCGACGTCTACTCAAAAATGAGGTCCACCTCTTCTTCTTATCATAGTTGCCGTAGTTCTAGAAGAAAAAATGAGAATGGCGCTGTGCTAAAAAATGGGCCACTTAGTCCTAGGTCTTAGTGGGTGATAAACCTTCGTCCGATTGTGGAAGATGTCCTTATGACCTGAAATTTAGGTCCGAAAATATTGTGCAAAGTGTCGCAGGACTTTTCGACCAACGCAAGACTAATATTACAAGGAATCATTCACAAGTGCTCTATAAGAAGAGTGCCATCTCAATAACCTTCACACGCAAAAGGGTAAGCTCCAGCTACCCAAGTTGGCCTTGTCAAATGCATCCCTGGCCGCACGGCGTCATCGACTCCTTCCAAATTTCAAGGTGCGATCTGCATACATCTGCAGATCGCCTCAAACGAATTTACATGCTTTCCTTTTCGCCAGGATTCCAACGAATTTCATAAGGCAGTTCCGCAAGTCGGACTACAAACATCGCAGAGTGCGTTATCAGACGACACCGTCTGCCACCTATTCTTCCCTCCAGAACAACCTCCATTCTCCTCACCTGCTCACCACCTACAATGTTCCCCAGTTACCGTTCCTCTTTTTCTCAAAGGCATTCCCACCGAACTAGAAGAACACACCCGTCGAACTGCAATCGACACAATATATCCCGCACCCCACTCCCTCTCGCTCGCTTTCAAGGGCCAAGTGCGACCTCCCTGTGGGATTACTACGATGCTTCACTTTGGTCGCAAGGTGTGAAAACCGTCTAATAGGGTCCTGTAGTGGAGCATAGACCCACCACTCCATCGCTAGCTGTTGTATTCATGAACAGTCAGTATTTCACAGAACGTACAGAAAATATTTCAAGGCAGCAATACTCAGTTAAGCGATACGTTCCTCAATTTTATACTAATTTACACGCTGTCAGGACGTAGATCGGCGACGTGCTGGGGGAGAGCAAGAGGATCGTATTCGCCGCGCTGTGTGCGACGTCGCGCCCGCAAATGACAATGGTTACAGGTAGTAGATGGCGGCAAGAGGCAATTCAGAACCGGAAATAGTCATGACTGTTTACAATGACGGGATCTACATGAAGTTCGGTGCTCCAGTCGACAGGTTATTACGAGTTAAGAAAACGCCGCGAACATCGTCGCGCGCGGTGGAGCGGCGAATTACGATCCTCTTTACCGTCTTCCGGGGGAGGATAGTGCACTTTCGCCGCTCCATGAGTTCCGGTTCAAGACTCGCTGTGGTGAAACTTGTAAACTCTTGTGAAGCTGGGGCAAACTCGTCGAACAACATGCTAAATGGTATTTCATTACTTTACAAAAGTTGACAGATGGTCTGTACAAAGTTTAACTGCTATAAATCCGTGAGCTCACGACATTTCACAGGTTTCCACTTGATAGTTGTCGATGGGAAGCAGCGAAGGTGGAAAATGCCCCCCCCCCGTGTCGCCGAACAGCGCCCGCTAACAGTTCCCTTTCCCACTTATGGTCTGATTTGTCTCAGCTATTGTAATTCTTCTTCTCGTCAATTGGTCTCATCATTATCACTTATCACTGTTTTTCCTTGGTTATCTATCTGTGATCTGAATAAAATCTTTATCTAATTCGCCTATACAAAAGACAACAATGACTTGCAGCAATATCGCATGCCCATAAGAATATGTAAAATGATTGTAATTTTAGAAAAGAAAAACAAACATCTATGGAGTTAGTAAAAACAAGAAACGAACGAACGTCCCTACAAGCCCGCAGATCGCAATCTCAGGTAGGAGCGCTAACTTTACAATAGATCCACTTCCAAAGGAGCACTGCACTGCGCGAAACATAGATGAGCGATGCGAGTGCAAACAAATCACAGAAAAATAATGTATTTGAAATGGAAAATTATTACAATTTGCTCAGCATATACAAAGCGCCAGGAGCCGCATCTGATCTAGTTGAGAACCCGTTGATGAACCGGCGAAGGCAGAAACCCACATATAACATATCGAGTATGTGCTAGCTAAGCATAAATGCGATGCTTCAATACTTGTAGCCTCATAGTACAACTCGATAAACGAAAACCAGCAGGGCTATAGAGATTATGGAAGTCACTGGGGCATCCCAACGGCATTGGACTGGTACTCGTAGGATCGTGCTGAAAATAATGAGAGGTGAACAACAAAGCATCACAAAAAAGCGTAAAAAGTAATGGCGCTGTTTGCCTTGGGAGAGCACAGATGGGGTAAGGGTCGTCATGTTTGCTCGTCTGCACCCTCCTGTAAAGAAAGCGTGAACAACATGATAAGGCTTTGTCGCGTTATCATTAGTTGGGAATTTCAGCCGATGAGATTCTTAAGCCCGAGTCCATACCGAGCCCTCTTCCGCAGAGGTGGCTCTGAGTGCGACCGCCTTTAGTTCCGCCTCCCTCTGATATGATCGGCAGCTGTCAAAGGGGCGGGGTATATAGCTATGTGCATAAAGAACACGTAGAAAACACTCGGAGGAGGAGAGCTGACCGGGCCGTCCGTTCCCGACATCGTACCTACCCACTGTGTCCATTATAACTTCCTCAAACTTGCTTCGGCAGTTATTTCAATTTTTTTTTCAACAACCGGGCGAATTTCTGCTCAGGAATATCTCTCGTTATCAAAAATGAGCAGGTACGTCCCCTCAACAGCGTTCGTTCGAAACATACAAAAATCTAAGCTATCAAAACTTTCTTCCAACCGGATAAATATTATTCACCTCTTCCAGCGGGGTCGCGCCGGGCCCCGTCACCACAGCGACAAAATACGACGCCCCTCTAGGGAACTCCTCAAGAATGGGCGCCCCGTTGCTTGAAACATGGCTGTAACTCACTGAACAACAGTTGTTCCGCCAGCACTTCCTGTGCCCTGTTGAGGGAAAATTTCGCAAAATACATTCCTCTCTCTAGTCAGAATAATTACACTCTTGCTGGTACAACTGGTTACAAGCCATTTCCCCCCATCATTCCAATTTTTTCCCCATCTTCACTATTCGAGATTCGACGCTCGGATTTAAACTACGGTTTTCCTCCACATGAAAAAACTGATAATTTGCGCGTCGAAGCGGTGATCGGAGGGGTATAGTAAACTTTGGTGTACTGGAAACTCCCCTCCAACCAAAAATTATCCCCTTTCCCGAAGTACGACGTGTTCTGTCTCCTATCGATGCTTGAAGCGCAGGAATAACTGTTAATTGTGAGCGCCTAGTATTAACGATGCGAAGAAGGTCTCACCTATGTCCTCGTGAACAACAAATGCCCCTTCCTCATCTCCTATTCGATTTGAGCCGAACAACAAGTTGTCTGACGCCCCATTGAGAACATTTTCCAAAAGTGGGACGGTGTCCCACAAAATGCTTTCCGACCGAGAAGCGGCGTCTTTCTGAAAAAGACAATTAAAATGAAGAACAAAGAAGTCGGCGACTTCAAGGCGACATAGCAGCTGAAGAGGAAGAGTTTTCATACCTCGCGATCTTGGGCTTCTGGCGTGTCAAAGGTGAACGTTCCAGTTGCACCTTTCTGAGCGAGTGCCGCAACCTGAAGCAATCAGACTTGTATGCCTTTTCATACCACTTGTAATCAAAACGTGCTACTATACCTTCTGCAGTTGCTCAGGCGTAACACCGTCAGGTACTTTGGGCTGGCGTCGCTGTGGATATGAGGCAAGCGAATGTGCTATAGCGGAAAACTTCGGGTTCACTAAAAGCAACCAATTCAACAGGACGCTTTTCAGAAAATAAGTGACTGTTCACACACGTTTACTACTGCAGTAGTTTCTTTAACGCACCAGGGGTTTCCGAGGGCAGCATAGCCAGTTCATGCCGTGAATTCTTCATGGTAGTCGTTCGAATTTCCGAACTTGACGAATCCGATTGTGGCCGGACGTGAATGACGAGGCGCATATTGTCTGCCGCACACATACCGCGATGAGCTTGATTGATACCTTCTTTCTCTCCGCTTGAAGTTGCTGAAACACATCTTTATTTTGAGACCTTTACGCTTTATAGTATCACTTGTCAGGTTCATTAACTCGAGCTGTATCCTTTAGCTGGAGTTGTATCCTTTCCCACTTCTCCACTCCCTCAGCTCTTCAAGCCGTTCAGTGCTCCTGGCATGCGAATGACAACCGCATATACTTTCTTTTCAGACTCGATTTATGCGGTCTGTTTGTACAAACGGCTATCCAAGTTGTTGGAGGGCAAAAATGGAGCACTTGGAGCTTCTATTTTGGAATGCGTGATGCATTCAAATTTCTTCCACAATTATAGCGATATTCGAATGCGATTTGATATATGGCATGTCATGCGTGGACCAGGCCATGCACAGGTCAGTTATTGTGCCTCCCAAACAATTCTGGAAAGTCCTTCCCATAGGCGAGAGTCAAGATGTGAGCGGTTTTAATTTTCATTATATTCACCATCTACTGCTAAAGTTTTCTGGGACAAACTTCATTCCTATCAGATGCGCAATAGAAAACCTTATTTCTGGAGATTAAGACGATCCCATGTACTGGTAGGTACACTTTCACGAGTAACTTTTCGTGCGCCCTGTCGCGTCCGACTCTGCGAAATGCGCCTTATACCCCAGAAAATAGAATAAAACCCTACAGAAGCGGGGCTAAAGACTCCCAGCGATCCCACGATTTCACCAGAACAATAATGAGGCGATCTAATGCGCAGTTCAGCTTGGGAGGTGGGGAGATGACATCTAGTTAATTTCTGTCAATTTTGCCCAACCATTTTGCAGAGTGCTGTAGAGAAGTACAGGTAGGAAGGAGCTCAGGGGTGAGTCAACCAGATTGTGCTAAAAGCGATTCGATAATGGAACTCGTTTTCCCGAAAATTATCAAAGTACCCTCTCCAAGCCGGATTACGTCGAACTAACTCATCTGCGCATTCAAACCGTCTATGACTTCACGCTCTTGTTTGACAAATATGGTCCGATTCAGCTTTTTTAGGCATTCGTGTCTGTCGCAGTTATCAAACAGTTCTGAGGGCTATTTGGATTGGAAGGCGCCACTGTCCAGCAAGACATGCCTTCTACGTCTAGGTGAAAAGGTGCGGTGAGAAAGTGACATATTAGAACGCGCCACACTATCTCGGTGAGGGATTCCAGAAAAGCAGACGTAAAGTAGCTTCGATCCGCTGGAAAGTGGCCCCTCCAGATGCCACTTGGACTAGTACCAGCCGATTTGCTGCTCGAATATCAACTGACGTCTACGCAAACTACGCAAGCGCACAATAAGTTCAAATTTTATGTGAAACTTACCAATCCAATAATATGTTTCGCCCGGTTCAAAAAGGATGGCTTTAGACGATGGCAATGGACTGAAACGCCGTACTCCTATGATAGTAGGTTTTTGAGATGCTTCGCTGCCATCACATGTAGCTACCAGAGTTCTTTGTGTCTCCAGAAGACATGACTCATATGACAGGGCGCTGACCTGGAAATACAAGGATCTTAGGAATAAAATTAATTCCTCGACTATCAATTTTTTTCAGACAAACCTTGTGAATTTTCAGATATCTTTTTTCCACTCCTGCAGCAGGGCACACAACTCTTAACGTATCATCCATGCTCACCGTGATGGTATTTGACATTTCATCAGGGAAACGGAAACTGAAAGAAAAATAAAATCAATTTGACATCCCACTACAAACAAACAACACCGGTACCTAATCTAAATCTAATTTCTTCCAAGCCCCCCTCTTGCGCAATGCTCGCCAATGACACCGACCCAACCGTCTTCCGGTCAATGCGCTCGCTGATTCAATCCTATTACAAGAGAAGAAAGACTTTGGCGCGGTCTGTCGCTTGTCTTCCGACGTTTGACTCTACCGACACTCACACAACACCCCATTAAGCAGATTATTGAACGAATTACCACGAGCCGATGACAGTTCGAGTGGGCTTTGCGATCATACTCGCACCAAAGAGAAGGACAGTCTTAGAAGAGCTATCCCTTGTGCTCGCTGGCCCATTTCTGATATTGGACAGTGCCACACCCGAATCAAATCAATGTTTATTTGCTGACCGCCTGACACCTGTCCATTCCCGTAATTGACGGCTACAGTAGCACCAATTTGCTCACATTGGTAAAGAAATAAGCCATAATTAATGTGACGGCGAGTTGAACTGCTTTTTCGAATCAGCGCTATTGCCAGTATCTCACAGTAGCTGGAAACGTTGACTGATAAGGGAAAGTTGGAGAAGCGACGACGTTATCTGATGAGTTTTTGGCGGTTCATCAAAGGGCAGCCGCCTATCGTCCGGCGCCTATTTACCGATCTATTAACGAACGACCGTAACGTCGCGACAGACCCCTGCGACTTTGGCCATTCAGCCGTTCACTTCGCCATTCAACTCCTCACAAAAGAAGCTGTCCATCGGCAGCTGCGACCCACTAGATTCGACTGGTTGTCGAACAGAAGGCACATGCGGCGGCGAAAATACATTGGGCCGTGATGACGATGGTCGTGACCGACTAGTACCGCTCTACTCATAAAGTTCGCGGCAACCATAGTTATGCAAATATTCCAAACAATAGGTAGGCCCGCCAGGTATGCATACTCGTCCATTTGACCTTAACCGTATCTATTCATCCACTACTTATGCGGTTTTTGTCATCAATGTGGACGGTTCTGTCGGCGAGTCGAAAGATCTGCATATGCGGTTCGGTAATGAGCCCAATCGACCGTATACCATGAACACATGCCTTCACGGGCCTTTGTACACCATTAACCGCATCACACCCAGCATCACATAAAGACACTCTAAGCGATCAGATAACGCGACACTGCGGCATCTGGCGCCTCAGCAGTAAATTACCTAAGAACAAAAAGTTATCTGATGAAGTCGGACTTCTGAACGGCGCGTTCATATGGTGATGGTGCGCGCAATTATTTGAGCAGGCACCTGAACAAATGAAGCAGGTGGCGTTATGCTGTTAGTGAGGTCATCAAGGAAAACTAGTACTAGATAGCTTCTCTCTTCTTGCAACCTCGGCGTGTTATAAGTGTGTAGCTTCTTCTGTACCTCACGAGGGTTCTGGGATAGTTCGGCGACAAGGGTGGAAGGGGGGGGGGCATTTTGCACTTTAACTACTTCCATCGACGTGTCGACCCATCTAGAGAGCCTTTTCTTGAGTTGACAGGTTTTACCATGATGGCTCACGAGCTTGCTCCAGCTTCACAAGAGTTCACAGAATTTCACCAGAGTGAGACTTGTAAACAGTTGGTGAAGCAGAAAAATTGCAAAGTGTCCCCTTCCGTCGCCGAACTGCGCCCGAGGTTGTTAGGTGGATCATTTATAATAAGGGTTAACATTTTGACTGGTTCATCGTCTTCACAGGCCAACGGTTACACCGTCTGAATGGAGAGAAAGTCCGTTGTCACACGAGAGCGTTAGTCGGATGTAAATCATGTATAATATAAAGATTTAGAACATTCACGTCCGAGTAGCGCTCTCGTGCGGCAGCGGACTTTTTCCGTTCAAACGGTGGAGCCGTTGGCCTCTGAAGACGACGAAGCAGTCGAAAGGTTAGGCCTTACTAATAAATGTTCCACCTAATAACCTCGTAAAGCACAGAAGAAACTAAACACTACGACTAGAGCTCATCAATACTTGAGTGAGTGAAAGTACAGGTAGAGGGTTACTCCTAATTAGTGTCGTCCCATCGAGATTTCGCTAATTGGTGCGGTATTGAAGCGCGACCTCGTCACATCCGCCAACAACACCACAACAAGACGCAAAATGGCATGACCTCATGCTCACTGGTCAACAAATTTGGATCAACTTTTTTTTCTAGAACGCCGATGTGAAATTGTACTCTAATTCGCTATTTGAAGCAAACGCACTGACAAGTCAACCACCATATCTCATGCGGGCCAATTTGAAGTGGTTATAAATTTCAGACGACCGTACGGCGGTCGCGGTAGTCATTGGTGGTATGATTCGTGAATGCCGAGCAGCCAAACCAAATTTTCATCAAAAGGACGCATCACGAACATCTGCGTTACGATCGAAGGGGCACTTTGGCGACGGGGGGGGGGGCATTTTGCACTTTTACTACTTCCCATCGACTGTCGACCATCTAGAGAAAGCGATTTCGTGAGCTTACAGGAGTTGACAGGTTTCACCATGATGGTACGGCTATCTTGCTCCAGCTGTACAAGAGTTCACAAGATCACTAGAGTGAGATGTAGACCAGAACTAGTGAAACACGGGTAGTGCAGAAAGCCCCCCCCCCGTCGCCAGGCAGCGCCGAATCGAACCCCTACCCCCCTCTCGATGACTTAGCGGATCGTATGACCTTCTAGAGGTCTACGAATCCGCGAAACGATCGTTAGCGTCGGTGGAGCGGAAGCAAGTGGCACTGTTCCGATATGGTCTAGTTTGCACCTTCACCGTAACCGAGATGCACCTAGTCCCATTAGGAGGGAACCTAGGAAAGGCAACTTTCGCATGAAAAACCTCACGGTCGCTAGGCATTTTTATAGCATTGGAGTGAAATGAGACGTGGTGCAAAAAGCTGGCGCCATATCAGAATGCGTAAATGGGAACTGGCTCAAAGTATGGTTCAATGTCAATGCAGCCTCATGAACAGTGTACAATATACAAACCGACCAAGTGCAGGGGCAATTCAAAAAAATGAATGCATTTTATTCTCGAGCAACTGGTCCGTAGCGTGCTCCGACTCTACCAGGACATGCCATCGGAGAAAAACGTTGCAAAAAACGACCCCTCCCCCAAAAATCCTCTTTCCTACCA
>MU940837.1:0-10774 GCA_036418165.1 Cooperia oncophora
AACAAATCAAAGCGCTGAATAGTTTTTTCTTGTTGAATTCTCGCTATCTGCTTACCTTTCCACTGTTTTGCTGTCGAATAAGAGCTGAAGAACTGTTTAAAACGCGATTTTGTTGCTTGTCCCAAGTTTTTTTTTCCACAGCTGTACGTAGAGCATCCAGAGATGTTCGTTCCGTTGAGCAAGGATGGAGCATCAGAAACCATTTCGTTCCTCATGGGCATCGCCTTCGTCAGATTCAATTTTTTCCGACTTTAGGTCCGAGTCTGACCTTACCATTAGCCCATAATTTAGGCTCTTGTGTTAACTTTCGGAGCGCGCACTGCGGCGTTAAACAGCATCTGTCATACTTGAACGGCTTTAAAACATGCAGAAGTCAGCCTCGCGATTTACTGCCGGTAACGGCTAACCGGCTCATCACGTTAGAGTGTAAGTGCAGGAAGGTTATGGCACAAAAAGCCGTTGAGCTGAGAGGGTCAGGTCAACCCCGATAGAGTAATGGATAGCATATCCGCACGGTAAGCGGGAGATGCGGGTTAGAGTCCCGTGCCGGGTTCGACTTTTGCCAATATCTCAACATTCTTGTGATTGGAAACTGTATTTCTATTCTAGTCCAGATCATTTTCACCCTCGTCGAGATCTGCCCACTATGGGAATCATGCAAATTGGGAGAATAGCATAATCAGGATAATTATAAGGAAGGATAATAATACTAACTTGACTTGGCTGCCCCCCCCCCCACCCCCCGCAAGTCATTGTATAGCTACGATTCTGAATGGAAGTAGAATGCGTGCCGCATCCCACAAAGGGATTGATCAACGGCGAAGACTTTATCCTTTTAATATGATGCAAAGGGATGGATATGAAGCGGCTGCGGTACTGCATGGAAATATGAGTACACACAACCGTAGCTACCGTAACGGCGGTGACTGGCACGATGCCAACGGCAAACTCGTCCGAAATTGCTTCCTGGGTCCTGTAGAACAAAGCTTTTTTGCAGGTTTTGACCGTTTCACTTCGCTTTTTCGCCATTTCCCCACTATATAGCACCCTGCTAGCGTTTTAGACACCAAGTTATCAAACCGAATCACCAAATTGGGTACCAAATTATCTTGCCTTATTTCTTTGAACAACAGCCGTTGGTGAATGAGGACATGTTTTTCCAGAAAACTGTCCCTTGAAAATGATCTTGGTTTAAGAGTCTAATCTCTTATCATTACGTGGAGCTCGTTAAACCCCTATCCGGATATAGGTCGTGAGCTCTTCTCATTAGTCATAGCCCTATAAGCCTCATAACTCAGAGAACAAGATTCCGCAGCCAAAGAACACCCATTTACGGCACTGTTCCACCTCAATCCGTTGCCGTCCTGGACGCCATTCGCAAATCGCAACGTTGAGAGGTCAGCCATCAAAGCGCTCCGTTTTATGGCTATGTTTATGACAGCGACGGGGCTCCTTTCGTTTATCGATCACAATAATTCACTCTCGGCCTCGCTTCAGAAGGCGTGGTTCTGTAGTAGTAATAGTACTTTCCACAGCGTTGCCTTCACCCCCTCTCAATGGGCCTTATGGAAGCTGCCTCTCCGTTCTTCTTCTTGGTACTTATTCCCTACTCTTTGTTCCAGACCAGTGCCAAGTCAAGTAGCACCTGGCTCGCTTTACGGTTGATTTCAAGGGAATTCAGAATATTAGCCGATTTCAATTATAAAGTTTCTTTAGTTTCATCAAACATTCTTGGCTCTCTACTTTGCTTGAATTTTGGTACAGTAGTCGTGGAGGTAGCTTCTTGTGACCCACTTAGAATCTTGTAATCTTTCAGAATTAAACGCAACACCCCGCCCGCAGCTGCGGCTTGTGAAACTACTACACAACCACTATTTCTGATAGTTGGTTTGGTGTGGTATTGGTGGTTCCTCACACCCTCCCCCACACCCACTGTTGCCGATTTTCTGAGGGAAACTGGAAATTTTCTCAGAGAATCAGGAAAATTGGTAGGAAGATAACAGATGTGGTGAAGGCCAGTAGGACGGGAATGATGGTCGTAGTGGAAGAGGGAACTTCTCGGGATAAGTCGTGCTGACACCCCCCATTTCACCCATCCGATGCTACACCCCCTCTCTCAAGCTTCATCTTGAATAGGATTGATCACGAATGAGAAAGCTCTCGATAGCGCCATGAACACCAAGCCCTGTCTAAGTCAGAGAGGTGAATCAGTGTTTTGATCCTCTAGACTGACAGCGTTGATCGCCTCTAACAGATCTCATCGTAACAAAACAGTTTCTGATCCACTTCCTGTTTTTCACGAACACACCCCCTCTAACAGCTTAAGACTCATAACAGCGCTTAGTCTGAACCTACTTAGCTCGAAAGTAGCGCTATGTTGACTCAGGCATCAGTGGTCTTCACAGTACCCAAATGCAAGGTGAGTCAGTCCAAAAGATTTGAGCGAATGATTCGCTTGAGTCACTTGTGCTCCCCTTGATCATCCAGTTGCTAGAACTGGTTCCCGTAACGTCTCTACCCGTCTCTGCTATGCGCTAGTGAGTTGCCTAGTAGCCCATGCGCTTGAGGGAGACGATAACCTTCATGCCGTTCTCTGAGAGCTTTCCCGAAGAAGACTGAACACGGGGTTGGCAGCGTCCAGGAAGTTCTTTTTGAATAATGCCCAGATGAGAGGTCAGTCGTGTCCTGCCTATACCACTTTCAAAACTTGAGAAATACTGTCGTTCCTGATGCGCCGCTGACGGAGTTCGGAACTCTGGATCCCCTCCAACACCATTGCAGAAATCCCAAGCATCGCCTCTTTTGAGGCTCTTGAATGACCGCTAGCGCCCTCATCCTGCCTCGTGTGACGTACGTATAACTTACCCCTCTTTCATTCGTCAACTTTCTGTTTTTCTCTGCGCCCTCTCGTCTGTGTGGGGATATATGATCACTGTGACCTCACATTTTCCAGCTCTTCACGCGTGATCAGTGGCTCACCCACCCTGGAGTCCCGCCCCTTTGAACAGTTCGTCCTCTGGCTCACCGCATGCCATTCTGCGCCTTTTCATGCTTTGGCGTCTGTCCCGTAACTGTCTGTGTAAAAGGGCTTCTCAACAAGACCATGCAGAAAAGTTCAGGTTACCCACACTAGAGCCCAAGTTTCTGAGGGTTTAGGGAGAACTAGGGATTCAAAGAGGCTGGCAGGGAGCCGGACGTCCCTCGATACTCTTCAATGCTCTCTTTCTTCTATAGCTGCTCCAACGTTTGTGCATGAAATGAGAAACCCAGTAGAATCATTTCCCAATTGATCTCAGAACATTTCATATAATTTTTTTCAAATTTTGGAAGGTGAATACGCTTGATTTTTTTTTCCTGATTGCCGGCTCGATAGCGTTCTTATCTACGTGCTTGCCGGGCAGTGCCATGTTTTTTCTGCCTTTTAACGCTTTTTTATCTATATGCTGACGATGCCGCCTCATCAAAGACTCACCGACACGGGAACAATCTAAGCCTATCATGCGGGCACTTCGCTGCTCTTTACGCTTTTCATTTCAGTTCTATAGTTTCACAGCTGCATGAGGTAGCAGAGATGGTGTAGTGGGAAGTAGCTCCGCTCGAAACTCCCGTGATACGGGTTCAAATCGCCCCAGGCCGATCAAGATTGTCATCCCATCGGGGTCGACCAATCGTTACCGTGGGACGAAGCAGTGACGCGCCACATGGCAGGCCTCTCGCAACTCATTGCATGGGCCGAATCACATTAAGACGTTGTTGCTGTTTTGACTGCGAACGATTGTGTTACACATCCCGGAGGGAGACTGCTGGGAGCTCCATCCTTTTATACATTTATTGTGATATGGTGAGTTGTGAGGCGAGCCTTTCTAATTTCATAGCGCTATTGCACATATTCGTTCCTTCCGGATCGTGCTGGCGGATTTTCGGCGCACAGTGATGTGTTGAAAGAGTGGCCATTTTGCTGCCTTCACGTGAAAGAAATGGCCCAATCTGTTCAAGATACAGCTCAGACGTTAGGAAGACATAGCTATGCATTTTCGCACGTTTCAAGATCTAACTGAGTACATACTAGATGAAAGAGAGGAGTCATATCATAGACTTGAACTGTTTTCGATTCCATTACACAGGTATTCGACTGCTTACTAGTCCCCGAGTGTGCGGAACACTCATTTACACAGGTAAAGGCCGCCTGGCGTAGCATCAATCACTGGTATTAGGGGTGCCAATTTTCAGCGACGAGCCGACGAACTCATCTGATTTTTCGGATCAAAAGTCTGTTAGATTAACGTCGTATCGTTCAGTCGGGCGCTGTCGGTAGCGGGCAGAATGAGCCCACCTTTTGTTGGCCCTTTCCAGCAATGCTAGCGTCGCGCTTGCGAACCAGTGGTGAAACGCGTGTGCCCAACCCCTCCTAAAAACATCACGGACTGATTGCGACGATATCAACTGGTTTTTGACTTTTCTTCGTAAGATTAGAACTCGTTCGTGCTTCACGACTCTAAGAAACGTCCAGCCCGACCAATGCGCTCCATCGCTGGACCTACCGCAATAGTCGAAAGAAGGCCCTGAAAATGCGATCGCGCTTTAGCAAGTTGCTAACGATTCAAACGATTTATCTGCGTGGCGGCTGTCGGCCGCCTGTCGCGCGACTGAATCGCTCGAGTTAGTGAAGTTGAACACTGCCCTGGCCCACTATTGGAGGGTCCCTGGAATTGCTAAGATCGAGTATAGACGGATCACTTTTTGCAGGGCTTTCACGGGATATACATTTCGATGGGGCTCCATAGAGAACTGAACACACAATTCATGTTCCCCCGCTTTTTTGCTTGTAACCGCATATTCTGGGCAGCGGTGCTGTAGTGACAAGTGGCGACACTTTCCACTCGGCACGGCGGCCGGGTTCGAATCCGGTCGACTCCCGCCCAGGCCAACCAAGCCTTCTACCCTCGGGACGGTAAATTGGTACCAGATTCGTCTGGGAGGATAAAACACTGACTTGTACATCGGCTGGCCACCGCAAGTCATTGTATAGGCCACATCGCATTCAATAAGCCACTACGATTCTGAATGGAAGTAGAATGCGTGCCGCATCCCACAAAGGGATTGATCAACGGCGAAGACTTTATCCTTTTTATCCTTTTATGATTTCTACTAAGAGTTGGTCTATGTTTTAGGCTAGACATCTGCCTCAAGGTTGCAAAAATTTGATTCAACGTTTAGCGGTGCGGGTGCTCCACACAATCTTTGCTCGCTAGATTCAATATTTCCTTTGTCCGAGAGCCTAGGTAATATTCTGCCGATGGCCACACTCTGAGCACCGCATTCACATGCCGCCCTTACT
The DNA here is from genome assembly GCA_036418165.1 of Cooperia oncophora. Classification (NCBI taxonomy): domain Eukaryota; kingdom Metazoa; phylum Nematoda; class Chromadorea; order Rhabditida; family Trichostrongylidae; genus Cooperia; species Cooperia oncophora. Next base: position 5,339 of record MU940837.1, read on the forward strand.
ACATATTTGTTGTGTGATTCCAGTTGAAGATCTTATGATGCTCAGTCCATATAACGCGGTGCTCGTCCAGGCCATTGCAATTCCCCTATCCCTCTGGCGGTAAATTGTGCCAGCCTTGTATGGGCAAGCTTTAGAGGAACTCACTCGAAACATGCGCTAGCCGCACATATTGATCGATACAGGCCAAACTCTAATCCAACGTTAGGGTGTCCGTTTCAAGTCGCGATGCCGATTGTCTGCGCGATCCCAAACGTAGACTCGATGCAATGTCAAAGTATTCCTAGCTGCGTTAAGGTTGTTCGCAAAATCGTTGGAAAGGCACTAAAATGGCCATACTTAACTGTTGAATCATCCCAGCAATCGAAAACTTGGGGAGGACACCGCGATATGTTATTTTTTTTTCGCGGCCCACAGGAGTTTTTGTCGCTAGGGCCCTCTGACGAACACATTAAAATTCAACAAAATTGTTGGTGAATGCCGTAATCGAACCTGAGGACCGGATATTTAGCTCATACACAAATCTACGCCGGCTACTCGATCGGATGGCATTTCCATATCCGTAAAATGTCATGTATCTACCGTAATTATGGGTACTGTAGTAGCAAACGTGCTCGACTAGTTCCCTGTCGATTCTGCCCTGTCCCAGGAACAAAGGCATGCAGGTGTTTGTTAGTTACCACACGAACCCTGAAAGAAACGGCGTGGGAGAGCAGACTTCTCCCTAGTGAATAAACGACAAGCATTCGATTTACTCTGAAATTCTGAATGTACGTCGTGTACATGACGTATACTAACCTGCTTCTTATGCATCACTTCATCCAGAGCCTCAGAAGTACTCTTACCCTGTCCCGTGGAACTGTGGAACTCCGCAACACTTCGAGTCAAGTTTATTCCAGTCCTAAAAATCGATGATCGATCGCTTCTTTTATTAGCAGACGACTTCCTTAGACGTCTGCCTATTTACAGTAAACGAGCTGCTGCCCGAGTAATACTGGTATTGTTTACAGTCATTCCTAACCTGTCAGCTATCCCTTTATACTGTACGCTTCCCAGGCATCTCCCATTTCCACCCGTCACACGTCATGTCACACCCGGGACGAGTTTTCCGTGGAACGTATACATACACAACAGGATCGACAGTAAACGCTGCTGGCAGTAGCCCAAAAGGGGGCGTGTCAATGAGTTGGCAAGGGGCCAAAGACAACGCGTCCTGCATATCGTTTGCGTCCAAGCGGTGTTTTGTGTGTGCGGCTGGTGATGGCGTGAGTGTGTGTATGCGATCGTCTTTGACAGACAGACGGACGGACTGGAAGGCGCAGTTTTTTCTTCAGTCAGCGTTGATTCCGTCCATGGAACAAATAGCACCATCACCACCACGTTTTCGGCACTATCGATTTGGCGTCACGGTGCCAACTACGGCCTGATGGCCATGTGCCATCTATCAAAGAGGTACGTGACGTTCTCTTCCGACGGTTTCTGGCCGTACATGGTCTGCTCACTTGCTGGGCTACAGCCTTTGAACTTCAACTCTGGCTTGCTCCAAGCCAGTTTTCTCTTCTCATTTTCTGTTATGACTTGAATAGTTGATAACAACTTCTGAAGAAATTTCTTTGTATCGCGAAAATCCGGGAACATGGGCGTAGTCCTTACCTTGAAAGGTTATAAAAGAACTAATTTTATGACTGATAAGATCTTCAATGGCTTGGTCACCAGAGACGGACGGGGAGGCTTGGTTTCTTTAGTTCCTCTAATTTCTCATCTAAAACTCCAGCCATAACCTTCTGAACCGACAAGCTCGTACCATTGAGAACCTTCGAATCGCACCCGCCTAACAATTCATCTTGGAATGTGCCGTGCGTCTGACTTCCACTCAGAATCGTGTAGGCACTTCGAGCGCCACTTCTCCAACCTCTTGATCACAGAGCAGGGAGCACCATCGTTGCGAGAATACCATCAGGGGATCGTAGCGAGTCGCTGGGGAGGAGCGTTAGTACCTGCCATTGTTTCGGCGGGCGTACCATCGATGGGAACGTTCCGGGAGCGACTGGAATTTTTTCCTGCTCACTCCCATCGATTCTTGAAGGTTCATCTGCACCATATCCCCTCCCCCTGCCCTCCTCTTGAAACCGCTATATAGCCGCCGCTGCTTAGATAGTTTATTTTGGACGTTTGGCAGATGACCTCTCCTCTCTCAACGTAGGTTTTTGGGGTGAGGGGTTCATACTCCCAGTGCTGTACCGTGCATTCTATTGATCATTAAGTTTACCTCAACTTCTACAGTATCTAAACTTGGTGTCTACTTAAGAATAATTCAGCTAATCGGTAGGCTATCGTATAACGCTATCCCAGTGCCGTCACGTGTCATTACTGTCAGTGTGACGCATTTTCCAAGTCGGATAACTCGTCCGGATCATCATAAGCTGGATCTTCGCAATAGACGGCCTATATAAAGCCATTACCGTTTGCTCTGAGGTTCATATTTCTTCACCTTCAATCCCCGACTTCGCCTCACTGATATGTGTCGCATATATTTGTTTTTAGAGAAACTTCGAAAGAAGTTCCTGAAATTGAAAGCAATTCTGTGAGCAGGGTTCAAAACGGAGCGCTCCCAGTTCTGTCAGATCCTTTTTGACCGACCAACCTGGTTACGATTGACTACAATACTGTAGTCAATACTGGGTACTGAATGTGTGACACTGTTCATGGCCCCTTACGTATCCATGAACTGAACTTGAATTCAATTCAGTCACTGAAACAGGTGCACTCAACTCTCGGATGCCCCTCACACTCTGCTTACGATCGGTTCGTAGAGATAGTTGAGGACTCCGTGTGCATGAGTTGCGTATGGGGTCGTCGACAGCCTAGAAGAGGTTTGCTTAAGATCTGCCGTTGCGATATTTCATCTTCCGAACTGATTTTCTTTTCGATATCGGAGCAACTGAAAGCTGATTGTTGGTGGAATGCGGGAATCGCGACTTCAAATGAACCCATGCAATTGCCCCCACATTTGAGAATACAGTATAGTTTTCTGTGAAATTCACCCACCGAGATTTTGTAGATCTGCTTCCATCGTTCCATTTTGGAATAGGCTTCTCACCTTGCTCCCACTTGGGAGTGGACTCAGCGAATGCGATTATCCGCACGGAATAACTTGCGCGAGACGGACAGATGCGGCCAAGTCGGTGAGTTTTTAAGCGCTTTCAAAGGCAAGTCAAGGTAGCCGTTAAGACTACACAGGAAAGTGCAGATTCAGTTGCGCCCAAAACCCTAAAAGTTACTTTCGAGGTCTGAACCATCCCACTCCTGTTAGTGAGGTGTACATCAAAGAATAAGCTCTCAAGTTCATTAGTATCATCCCTGCCCACCGACAGTTGGTTCCCATTGTTATCACAAAGAGTGCTGAGTTGTTGCGGCAAAAGTCGTGCCCCAGGCGGGGGGGGGCGTCGAACCCTGCATCTTCACGCTTTCCGAGTGCAAATGCCTTGTTACGCATCCCTTACGCCAGCAGGGCGCTTTTACCCTCTCAGCTTAGGCTTATGCTACCTTTATCATAACGAAATGTTCACATTTGCTTTTTTAGTTACGACCCAATTTTTTTAAGCATCCTTCCATTCGATATACCGAATTTTGTGCGTTCGTGTCACACTTTCATATTGAAGGCAGTTGGCACGATGGTTTCCTACTCGGCCTAAAATGCTAGTAGGGCGCTATATAGTGGGGAAATGGCGAAAGAACGGAGTGAAACGGTCAAAATCCTGCGAAGAAAAAGCCTCCGTTCTCAGTGACTTGTAAATCGATTTCGGACGAGTTTCCCATAGGCACATTTTGTACAAATTCACGCTACCGAAAGTTGTACTGCTATACCCATATATGCATGCAGCATCACGGCCGCTTCATACCAATCCCTTCGCTTCATAATTTGCTTAGCAAATGAATGAATACGAGCGTCAGGAACGGTCGTCCATTTGTGGGCGGGCGTGGCGGGCGTTTGGGACGTAAAGTTGTGGCTTGACAGGGCCCTCATAAGAACACCTCCCTCGGGGAAAGCGCTATGAAGCGCCTGCCAGGGTCGCGGAATTTCTATCTTGCCAGGAGCATTGATCCTTAGTCGTCTTGGATTTATCGTGCCAACTGCCTTTAAAAGACCATGGTAGTATAGCTGGTGTGAGGAAATATTATGCCTCAACTCCTAACTCCTTAACTTTACAGACTCCCAAAAATAGCAGATTCATTTGTGGAGGAGTGTGATCACGTTTTCGTGGAAGGCTTTTTTTGAGAAGTTCCAATGAATTTATTGATTTCGTTCAACAAAATTACAGAAACATTTTAGCTTCTGCGAGTATTCAGCATCAAGATTCATTTGCTTTTGCTCCAGAGCGTTTCCCACTACTAGCTACCTCACCATAGAATATAAACCCTGATATCCATCGTCACTACGCTGAGCAGTGCTTGCTCCTTCGAAAGGATAAATGGTGACACCCCCATAGTCACCGGAAGTCAATGGAATAGCATCTGTACTTTCACGACCACGCTTTCCAACCTTCGACCACGCCTACCTCCTCATGTAAAGCTTTTTCGGTTTTCTTCAACGTTTCTAGGGAATTCCACGAGGTTTTCTGGATTCTATGAATGTGCTGTTTGTAGCCGATGTATGCGGCACACAATCGAAGTCTTGCATACATTGAACTTCACGCACGTTTTTCGGTGGCTACAAACAGTTTTCAAGAAGTTTCAATGAAGTAATTGATTTTGTTCAACAAAATTACTGATGCTTTTTGATTCTGCGATTATTTAGCATGGGCATTCATTCGCTTTTGCTTCATAATATTTTCTCACTACCATCTCAACGTCTTCCTTCCCATCATCTTAACAAGGAAGTGAAACCCTGAATTTTCCATCCCTCTTCAAACCGCCCCGACTGACAGTACCCACAAAAAGTAAAAGTGCAGACTATGTTGACGCTCTGGGCGGGTTCAGGCCTTCCACTGCACCTCCCTCATCGGTGCTCCCCTCGTTTTAAGATGATAAAGAAGAAGAGCTAGTTTTTGAGCAAGGCAGCATTGGTTGGCTGTCTCCGCCTACGCGATCGCTGTGGACACCGCTCTCAGAGGTTATTGCGGGTCCCTTTCCCTAACAGGTCCACTGATTTTTCTGAGTTTCACTTGTTGCTTTTGATTTAGTCCTTTCAGTCATGATACTCCTTGCAATTCGTTTAGGCAGAACTTTCTCCAGTATTTCTTGCCTAAGTTATGCCATGTTTGGTCGAGAGGTATAGTCGCGTCCTCAACTCGTTCTGCACTGCTGCAGTATTCAGAAACCGTTTAATATTGACTGAAAGCGCAAATAATCACCGAAAATGTTTGTCCCTTCAGACTGGTAGCTTGCTCATGATAATAAGCAGTAACTCAGAAACAGTGCAGGTTGAGCGCTACTTCC
>MU940843.1:0-12952 GCA_036418165.1 Cooperia oncophora
GAGACGCAACGAAAGCTGAGATGAAAACGTAATCCCAAAGCAAAAAGGAAGTGCAAAATAAGGCTGATGAGGCACGCGCTCAATTTTCGGGAAATCCCGTCGAAACTCGTGCCATCATGTTAGATCGCGTGAGTTTTGGCATGATGTCACGTGTTTGCACAAGTTTGGACACGGCTAATGTGCAGATAAGACCGATAAGAGAACGAATATTTCAACGCTAAAACGATCAAGCCCCCAGTGAATTCGGGGGAAAAACTAAAAAGCGGGCGATGAGTTCGGGGAAGCCCGTGGAGAGTTTGAGGAACCCCTGTCATGCGCGTTTTTATAGGCGGACGACAAGTGCGGACAGGCGTACCCCGAAGAAACGCCCCACTGGCTCGTGAGAGGCAGGAATCAGCTGCGTCAGCAAGCTGTTGTCACGTTCACGAAAACCTCGTGAAGAGCCAGACCGGAATAGCGTGACGACACAGGTTCGTTGCGGGACCAAAGAGTGGGCGTCATAGGTTCTTTATGGGACCAAAGAGTCGGACAGAAGGGAACCTAAGCAGTTTCCTCTCTGAGAGACTCCTTACGTTAACGTCGAGGTTACGGTAGTGTGAAAGGTAAGTAGCGCTCGTCGTACGTTAGGGATCCCTAACATGGGGTCGTGTTTTATAGCTGGACGGAGGGGAGATCGCATTTGCCTTCAGAGAAAAGTTTTCGATTTTTGGATTTTCTGCCTCTTTTCCTACACCCCCCACCTTCCCTCGCGGCAGTTTTATGGGGAGAAAGTGGGGTGAATCCAGAAAAAAAATCCCTGGTCTGAGATTTGGTATATATACCATTTTCACTTTAAATTCACCCTTTTTCAAACCAAATTCACCCTTTTTCAAACCAAATTCACCCTTTTTCAAACCAAATTCACCCCTTTTCAAACCAAATTCACCCTCACTTTTCATCAAGTTAACCACACTTATTAGGCGTATAACTTCAGAGGGGATCTTATAAATGTAAGTATTTTATCCTCAAATTGGAGAGCTGCATAATTCTGATATTATTACCTGAAAGGATGCGTAAACTTGATTAGGCCTGTGCGGGAGCAAGCTCTGGAACGTGCCTTCAGGTCAGCTGCACGTGGCAAGGTGGTCACGATGCTACTACTGGTCATCTTCGTCGCGCTAATTTACCAAGTAACCAAACCGTTATAGGCGCTGCTTCACCTTTTCTGTGGAAGTGGTATTATAAAAAAACTTAACAAATAAACGAACGGAGCCTACCCCGTTCGCATCATTCATGTTGCGTTGCCGCTGCTTAATGTCAAGTAACAGGTCTAAATTTGGTGACACCGAGATCTCCAACCCTTGTGAAGCTGCAAAATGGTGCAACTGAGCCACTGCGGTTGCAAGTATTGACATCAGACTACCTTCTGAGTCCTATTTGTGTCCCCCCCCCTGAGCCGAACTGCCCAACAATAATTCATATGTAGAGTATCTATGTAATGGATCTATACAGTTCAAAATTGGAAGCACCCAGCCGCTAAACAAAGGCAACTGGTCACCGGGTTGTTCCGCTATGAGTGGGTCGCCGCAAAGAGATCTAAGACCACGGAGTAGGAGTAGGTGTGAAGTTAGCAGAGGGAATGTGCCAAATGACGCGACAACGTGACCAGAAACTGTTGTCGTCACTGAGATGGCTCACGCGATCGGTCAGAACCGAAGCTCAAAGACCAACGCGTTTTCCTGGGCCCCTCGGCGCTTCGCGAAACGTCAACGAAAATCGGTCCTTCCCTCTCGGGATGTCGCGGGCGATCAAAAGATTGGCCGGCAGAAGAAGGAGTCACAGCCGCTCCGGCTGAACCAGATGGGATTCAGACCAAGTTTGTGTGGAACAGGTGCAGCATCCGGGAGGCAGACTGCTCGCGCAGGATGAACCAGCCCTTTGGACATCTTCCTACACAGCATCTTCGCTTATCTCCGTTCGCTTTACCCTTCGGGTAGGGCTTTCGCCCCTTTTCTGCCCAACGGGCGGGAGGGGACGGTAATTACTACAAAAGCAAGCGTGCTAAAAATTGCAAAAACCTACACCCACTTCCTGACGCGCTCCTCTCAAAAATCATGAACATACAGTGTTGACGTCAACAAGGCAGGGACGGGAGAGGGGTATTTTCGGGTTGCGATGGGCGTTGTCTTACTCAGTAAGTGCTGGAACGGTGGATGTTGAAAGAATCAGTGGCAGGAACCTGGGAGAAACTTAGTAAGGGCCGCAGATGGGATGGGCCTCGGAAGGAGAGAGAGGCTCTTATTTATTTTTTATTTCAAAACTAACCTATTTCCCTCGCTGCAGGTCCTTACTGAGTTTCCCAACGATCTGCCACTTTCTCCCACTTTTCTCCACTTTCACAAAATTCATTAGAGTAGGAAATCGCGACGAGGGGGTAGCTGTATTTCACAAAACTTTTTCCAGAGAATAGGACGCATTCTGGTTCTCATCACGGTCTGGCCGTTCGCTTTGAAGAGGGTGGTGACAGCTGTGCACATCTTTTTCTGAGACCATGAGAACACTCATCCGAGCGCTCCCCGAGAACATATTAGTTAGCCTTTGACCCGAAGCCGGATCAAGTGGCATAGTTTGTTTGACTTTTGTTATCGAACAAAGTTCGAAAACGTCAGGAAGCGCTGTTTAGTTTGTTTTACACATCTCAAAAAAACAATGACGATCATTGGCCGCCTTCGCATGATAATAGCCAACAATGCTATTTATCTCTGCAAATGACGAACGAGAAAGGTCGAAAACCACAAGAAGTTTCTTCACACAATTTCTTTTCACCTAACAATTTATATACCCTAGAGTCATGATCGTTCACTCGCTTAGCCCCCTCCCCCCACCTCCCTGATTTTAATAGCTTATTTTAGTTTGTGAACCAATTCGCACCATTTCGCAGCTTTGAAGCAGTTCACAGGAACCTCAAAAAGTGCCTGATATGTTAATAGGAGTTTAAGGCCGCATCCACCCATCCCCCACCCCCCGGAAGGATCCGACGGTAGGAAATACCTGAACGTTGCAGACTGCCGACATTTACGAAGGTAGAGAAGAAAAAAGGAATGAGAAAAATGAAATGAATGATAACATCGGAAGAAGGGCAGGATAGATGAGAATCCTGGAAAGCCGCACGAAGGGTTGAGTCAGAAGTGACGCGGTGATTTGAAATTAGGCCTTCGCGCTCAACTGGTACGTTGCCCTTCAAATCAGGGCGCGTCATGCGGCAAGGACCACCCTAAGCGCTCACTGGCCTGGGTCTGTGATATTGCCCACATTTACTACATGGTCTATGCTCTCTCGCTACCAGACGGATAATGGGTTCGTTTTCAGTTTGTAAATATTTCTCGACGCCATGACGTGCATGGGTAGAATCACTGCTAACTTCCTAACCATTAAGGAATAAATTGATGACTTTAATGACCCTATTTCCCGGGGTAAAAAGCGCATTTCACAAAGTCGAACACGGCAAGGCGCCAAAAGATGGTAAACACAGGGACCATTTTCCTGCCTTTTTTGCGCTGTTTGATCTTCCAGCAGATTTTCAAGTACCTCTTATTGAAAATAAATGATAGAATAATAGATATCCGTTGACAGATCCCTTTGTGGGATGCGCCACGCATTCAACTTCTATTCAGATTCGTAGTAGCTTGCTGACTGCAGTATGGGCCTGAACAATGACTTGGGAGGCCAGCCGATGTACAAGTAAGTGTTTCTATCCCGTCAGACGAACTGGTGCCAATTCCATCGTCCCCGGAAGGTAAAGCGCTCGGGTGGAAGCCGATCCAAGATTTGAACTTCGGACCGTGTGTGTGGTAAACGTGCCACTTGCCACTACACCACTTCCACCTTAATTAATGCAGATCATTCATATGGAGAACAGCAAAGGAAAAACACGCGAAATTAAAGTGAGGATGAAATGAGTTCGACGGCAGACAGTGGCGTCCGAAGAGAAGGTGAACCCTATATATGGGCCTTGTGCTCTAGAAAATAGGATGACTATAGATCTCCTCGTGCATGCACAATGTGTAATGGCTAGCGCCTTGAAAATCATGGTCTCTTTAGCGAACGTATTTCACAAGTTCCTAGTTCCTCTTGTCATCATCACGCCCTTTTTGTTGCTTATGAAAGTCCATGACGTGCGTCCGCAGGACGCACTTCGCCCCTCTTCGTTAAAATGTACACAAAAATAGTAACTATCCTATTATTACAAGTCGATCCCTCAGTCTTTCAGGCCGTCACCACGTTTTTCGCTCAAATCGTTATAAACCTGGACGCATTTCGGCTTGGTGGGGGCAACAAATGGTACTTCGTGAAGCCAGTACAGGCTACCGTGAGAAGACCTGTAATTTTTTGTAAGTGGCGTGTCTCATGAGGCGGAGGTGGTGTAGTGACAAGTGGCGCGCTCACCACTCGCGCGGTCCTGGGTTCGAATCCCAGGTCGACACCCGCCCAGGCCAACCAAGCCTTCTACCCTCCGGGGACGGTAAATTGGTACCAGATTCGTCTGGGAGGATAAAACACTGACTTGTACATCGGCTGGCCCCCGCAAGTCATTGTATAGGCACATCGCATTCAATAAGCCACCACGATTCTGAATGGAAGTAGAATGCGTGCCGCATCCCACAAAGGGATTGATCAACGGCGAAGACTTTATCCATTTTTTTAACGTGGCTCACTTGCACCATTTTGCAATTTAACAAGATTTACAGGTCAAAGTGATACCTGTTACTTGACATGAAGCAGGAAAAGTCTAGCGCAAGTGCAAAATGCCCCTCCCAATCTGACCAGCGCTCAAACGTGCCCTTGGCGGTATCGAGACCTGAATAACCGGACGGTGATGCGAGTTTTACCTGAATATTGCACATATATAAGTTCGTATTATAACTGAGTAACGTGGCACTAAACATAGTTTGCACCTGCTAGAGAGCGCGCCCTCGGCGAAATCACGTTTCCTGTTTACTTCGCTTCAGGAGGGGGCGCTGACATGAAGCTCTGTATCGGGGAGATAGAGCGCGTCGAATTACTACTTGGTGCCAGCACGTGGGCAGTGATCTCAAAAAGCTGGTAGCTAGCAGCGAAAAATTTGCCGTTTGTATTTGAAGCTTAATGACACTCAACTAATGAAACTGACACCTCACGGTGTCAAGGACTACCAGGGAGGAGCAGAACTTCTCGAGATCCTTGTCACGCGCGCAGCGAGTCCGCAATTACGACTACTCCCACCGGTAGCGCGACACAGCAGTGTACCTAGGCGGTGCAAATCAGCGTTGTGAAGAGAGGCTGAACCTGAAGTGGGAAGAATCACTTATGTAGCGCGAGCAGCGGCTCTCTCAACTGACGATAGCATTCAGTAACCTCGAAGTATCAAAAATGAGATGCAGCGGACGTTGCGTCCCTCTCTGTATCGGTATTTTTTGATGCCACGCTATATTACAAAAAATTGTATTACTAAAAATAGCACGGAAGCACTGCGGATCAAACATCTCAAGAAACGAAAACGTCAATATAAACAGCATAGGAAAGTGTTCTCTGACACCAGACCGTTCATCATTCTGATGTGTGTTCACCATTCGTTCGTTAACGATGACTTTACAACGCAGCGCGGTATGATTGGTCTTGAAACGAACGAAGGGCGATACGCAATGAGGCCAACTATCAGTCTGTTGCCATAAATAAACTGGATGTAAATGAGAAACCAGAGAGAACTAAATGTCGGCACTTCCGTACGCTATTAATAGAGTCGAATAGACTGGGAATGTCCGGTGAAAAACTGGGCTGAGCTGGTTTGAACGTCATCAGAACGCTCAGACCAAGGGTACGATGACGAGTCAACCACTGTTTGAACTCTGTTTGAACAGCGTTTTGAGTGCTGTTGCTGTTTGTTCACGGGCGTTTTCGCCTCGAGATCGACCGTTTTAACTACAGGGTGAAAATAAATGAACGGAGTCAATATTATTTTTGAATGTGTATTAACAATGTGAAACTCCAAAAGTTTATTCCAAAAAACTCAAAAGACAGCAAAAGTCTCAAAAGTTTTTTAAAATATATCTTATCTGGCTATATTTCGGTGCGTAGCACCTTCTTCAGGCCTGAAATTATTTAGCTTGTTTTATGCAGAATATGAGCCTACAGAGATGTAACCCGCACGGACTCCCCCCATACGAGGCACTTACCGAAATATCCTGGCAAATTAGCCAACCCACCCTAACCACACCCTTAAATAGTGGGATGTGACGCGATCACATTATGACTTGCATAATGTCACGTAGTTCCTCCCTATTGTTTATTTGGGGTGTTAGCCGTTTTATTTCCAAGGCCTCCAATAGCGGGCGCGGCGGTCACTCAATATTTTAAAATATTAAAAAAAATATTGGAGGCCTTGGAAATAAAACGGCTAACACCCCAAATAAACAACTAGTGACATTATGCAAGTCATAATGTGATCGCGTCACATCCCACTATTTAAGGGTGTGGTTAGGGTGGGTTGGCTAATTTGCCAGGATATTTCGGTAAGTGCCTCGTATGGGGGAGTCCGTGCGGGTTACATCTCTGTAGGCTCATATTCTGCATAAAACAAGCTAAATAATTTCAGGCCTGAAGAAGGTGCTACGCACCGAAATATAGCCAGATAAGATATATTTTAAAAAACTTTTGAGACTTTTGCTGTCTTTTGAGTTTTTTGGAATAAACTTTTGGAGTTTCACATTGTTAATACACATTCAGATGAGTAATGAGACCCGCGACAGCACCTACTCCGGCATGTAATATAGTAATGCTAGCCGCGCAAATGACAACGCTTTGCTGAAAATTGCCCTCTTTCTAGAGCGAGCCATGAATTCGGCTTACGAGCAGGTTCGCTTGAATATGTACGAGGTCTGTACGGCGTAAAGATAAAAAAATGGAGATGGAAAAAATCTCTTTCGTGGTGAAAGTCGGGGTAGGCGGGGGTAAAGTCTGGATGAGTGCCAGAAGAGTTCGAGACGCTCTCATCCGCCGCACAAAATAGTCAGTTGGTTCCTTTACTTCCTGACTATTTCACTCGACTTTGGCATCAACTCTGTCTCGGCGTACACTCTGTACCCCGCGGTAGGTCGTCATTGCGATCTCACAATGGTGCGCGTGACAGACAGGTCTCGAAAAATCGTTTTCCGTTTTATACTTCATACTTCAGGCTTCCGTCTCATCAGGTTGGGGTGCTCACACGATTCTCAATACAAACAAGAGTGTTTTCGCTGGCAAAACTGCAAATTTTTATGGAAGGATCGCTGCGCTACGTACGCAGTTACGACATATCTATCCCGTGGATACAGTGTGTGGTTAAAGGGGGGAGGACACTTCGACGCTGTGGCCCTTCCTAAAAAGCTTCGCTTTAGAGCGCATGATGACACAGAGGCAAGACAGTCCTGCAGAGGAAACATAGTCTTTGCTAAGCCCCAAGTTATGATTAGAGAAAGGCATACGGGCAGGCCGCATGCCCGCGGCGTTCCCTCTCTGCCCCCCCCCCACTCCCTCCGCCCAAACTACTCTAGCTTCCACAGTTTTATTATTGAACGGTTTTACTTACAGAACCCTTGTAAATTTACTTATTCCTTCAGTGTTCCACCGAAAGAGCAGAGTAGAAACGCCTGTAGAAGCTGGTCGACTTCTCATATAATCCGTGAAATAAACGTGTGCGCGACATCTATAGCCTGCAAGGTCTCTATGATTCAACGCCAGAGCGTTGTGTCGAATCAACTAGTTAGCACTAACAGTTGGTTTACGAACTATGTCGCGACTCGGATCTCTGATCCACATCCGAGGTGGTTTATTACAGTCAGGACTAAGGATTGGTCGCTTTGCGCGTCGCAAATGTTCCGTGGGCGCAACGAAGATATCGGATCCGTGTGAAAACATCTCAAAGAACGTTTCAGAGAACGTTTGGAAAATATGAACGAGATCTTCAACTGCTTTGACAGCGGGTCCGGACAGACTCTAAGCTCAAATCGATCTTTCCTGGATGTCCAATGAAGGCGCCACCGGAGGGTACTGACTCATGCACAGCGCACTATCTGTCAAAATTTGGAAAAAGAATCTCCCTTCAGTATACCATGTACGACCGCTCCACATCCCGCCTTAGGGAGAGAGGAAGCCAAAGGATTATATGCCCCCTCTCCTCTCAAAGGGACGACGAGCAACGCCCAATCCCAATTTCCTAATAGAGGATTAGCAACATTGCGGATAACGTGTGAAACTGGAAAAGTCAACTACCGGAATCCTCACCCTGGATTCTCCAACGACGTATCCTACCTAGATGCGCATTTCTAACCCTGTACAAGCCGCAGCAGAACGTGAACTGATTTAAGAGGGATGTGCCCGTGCAGCACGTACGGCATACATTCACATGTATTTTACTATGAGGGTTACTGTTTAACAATTCTACATGACAATTCCGACTTTGCGAGAACAAGGAAAAACATATGGCGTGGCTTTTTTTGTAAGCACTAGTGCAATGTCCTTTCTGTTTTCCAGCGCTCTCATAGTGATTCGATAAACAGCGACAAATCATTTCCCCGCTGCGATTTCCCAGGTAAACAGCCCATTAGTCAGGAAGTTTCTGGAAAGTGGTTTTTTTTCTAACGATCTTTATGGCTTTCTCAACTTGTCGCTGATAGAACAGAAGGTGGGGCGAGGCTGAATAGAGCTACTATCCCGAGCTCTGAAAAATGGGTTGCACTTTCAACGAGCATGTTGTAATACCTCCCAGTTGCGTAGAATGCTTACACTTTTGCACAAAGGGCTTGATCCACATCATCACCCGGGCTCCTTTCTAACCCTAGGGTTAAGCGATATCCCCGGCGTTGCCATGACGGACAGGGCAGAGTTAGGTGATCCCTTCTATATACCTTGATGATTTTCCCTCTGCAGCTTTAATCGTAGAGAAGCGCAGTACGACCAAGCTCGCCCAACTTGCCCATAGATGCCACATCGTTAGGAGAAGCCGTCAGGTGTCGTACTGCTTGCTCGGGGAAGGGTCAGAAGTGCATACTAAGCTTAGAAAGAAATTTTCTCGAGCCAAGCAGCGGAAACTTGTCCGGGTTGCTTATCAATCGTAAAGTACTGTTACATTACTTACTCTCCTGCATTTCGTGAAACTTCAGATTTAATCCCTCATGAGTCCTCATTAGCGGGGATCGTGACACCATGCCACTCCGGAGAACTCCGGATTGGCGTGAGGACGATCCCTCCCAGTCAGTTCAGATGACAGCTTTTTTGGTAAAAAAGGGAAGTTTTAAAAAGTGGAAATGTTGGCAAAAGCGGGAAAGATTCAGAAACAAGGCGGCTAAGATGGAATGGGAAGGGCGCCATACAAGCAGCAATGAAACAAGGAAGGGGACGCCACTACACCGCCCATGCCACACATCCCAATGAGGTCGCCTTATGCTACAGTGGTTTTGCCAAACCAGTATAAGGTCCTTCAAAGCAATGGTGCGGAATCCTGATCTTCCCTTGGCGCACATTGGTTGTAGGCTTGTGAAATACTTCTGGTTACTCTGGACGCGGGGAAACGGCCGGTTAATTCGAATAGTACCAAAAAAGAATCGACAGGAGAAAAAGTTCGCTGGCCTTCTGGTTCCCTTACAGTAGCCGGCGTTTTCCTCTCTCCGTGAGGCAAGGTGTAATCGCTTTCGAGTATGCTCCGCTAAGCAGTTCACTTCCTTTCATACATCATTAGCGTTGCGTTTTGCTTTAATGCGATGGTGCGACTATACAATGCCTCGCGGAGTGAACACGATTACAAGTCATCCTTCTTCCCACAGAGACGGGACCTAGTATCAGCACCTACCATCCCCGGTGATGTAGAAATATTTGGTCGCATAGCCGGGAGCCGATCTTAGAATTCGACCTTCGGAGTCCGCTCGCGCCGCGGTCAGCGCTGCCCACTGTCCAATCACACCACCTCCGCCTATGAGGGAGTGCGTATAGGAAAGATCAGCCCGACAGAGGGGGTAGAATCGTCCTACGACGAATGGAGAAGACCGAAAACCAACATCAAAGGTAATAAACAAGAAAGAAGCTTACTATCAATCAAATAATCAGAGGTCAAAACAAGAAAAGATAGAGTGGCTTCTTCGGGATCTAAGAGTGGTACGGAAAATAGCTAAGGTCTAATGATCATTTCAAATGCATTGGAAAACAAGTAACACAAAGAAATTCATAAATTAAACTATATATTGAGCCACCACAAAGGTCACAGCGCTGAATCTCTTCATCTGAATGGCTTTGTGACAGGTTCCATTGTCTTTTGCAGGAGAAATTAATGGTATTACACAAGTACACCACCTCCCCCCCTAAAGACTCCTAGTCGATTGATCCCAAAATAAAACAATTCTGATGAATAAACGGGCTGAGGAATGCCAAGTCAGTGTCGCTTGGGAAATGCCTCAACAAGTGTGTAAAAAAGTATCTGTTCCATCACGCCGTGCCACGTCGTTACGTCTAGCTTATATGTCAACCAGTTTGTTTCCTGTAACAGCCGCCGCATTACTTCTTCCAGTGACTGTTATGCGCCCTCCACGCGATAATACCTTCAGTTACAACTTTACTACTTGGTGAGTGCTAACATTGCACCTGGGTATCTCAGTGAATGAGAGGGAGAGAGATTGCATCACAATGATGCTATCACGACTGGTCAATACCGGAGTGACGAAGCCGCTGATGGACTTTGCCCCTACGACTTCCCTTATCACAGCCGCGAAACAGGCTTTATGGGCTGACGAGCATTTGAAGCGACTTATCGTCGCAATTACAGCCAGGGTTTATTTTGTCGCAGGGGAAAAAATTTGCAAAGCACGGCTTCCTATCGAATTTCATTGCTATTGCTACTTCCCCTCCCCCTTCTCACCACCACAATGTTTCTGGATTCTCCCTATTTCCTACGACGGGTGAAGGGGAGAAGGTACGAGATATATAGCACACGTGAAGAGACAAGGGACTGTTGGTGAGTACTTGTACATAGTTGGTTCGGAAAATCAAGTTTTAGCGAATTTAAGCGTGAAAATGAGGAACGTTGTACAAGCCCTTCTTCCATAGACGAATACCCTGGTGGGGAGAGCCTGACGTACAAGTTGAGCAACAACTTACTAGAGATCTTGCCCCAAGTATGTTGGCCGCATCGCCGCACTTTGAGAATTTCGGGAAGTCGGAAAACTCGACAAATGGTGCCAAACTGAATGAGCACATCAGAAGCTACCGGTAAGGGCCATCGCTGTCGAACATTGTCTTGACCACACTGCTCGCAGGACTTCTGTCCAATTGATTATCACTTCTTCAAGCACTTAGACATACTCCTGTGCGAGGAATGCCTGCCGGAACTCACTCATGTGGGAACTATGTTCAGCAACCAATTGTAGGTGATCAGGAATTATTATTTACAGGGATGGATTCATATTTGTCTCTTTGAAGAGAATTTGTAGGTTATAGCGCTATCCATATTCATTGAAAAACTCACTTAATGCTTAAATATCTCGTAACGGAGGGTGAAAACTTGCATTATTTCTCGGACAACCCAATAGGAAGAATTTCTATAGAAAGAAACTCGTAAAAAATCGCTATTGGGACGGGCCACGCGCTGCACGACCCAGTCAGTCTTATCTTTGCTCGTGATAATACAGTGGGGTTTAGCGTATCCAGGACAGGTGATCATTTCGGAATTGCCAAAATTGTCAGTCAGAGGTTTCGGCTTTGCTTTGGAGTCATGCTCTCAGTGATAATGAAAAAAATAATGAAAAAAATTTCAGAAAAGCACTCTTATCTTTGGAAAATGGGCTCACATTTAGGGCTTCCCTCAGGAATTTGAGAATTCGCGCCATGACGATAAAATTAATTCGCTGCATGTGTTGTTGGAATTCCCTTCCTGAATTGTAAATAGATGAGTCATGAACGTGCAAGGATGGCTCTCCTTGTGCACGTTCCCACAAACATTCGTTGCTTCTTCGTCAGGGATGTGGTGCGATAAGTTTTTAATATATGTGGTTTCACTACATTTTGGCTCTGACCACAACAACAACGCGTTCAGACTGATAAGGCTGAAAGAAGAGCACACCATGGGGAATCCCCAATGGAGGAGGGAAGGGGATGGTCGTTTTACGGAAATTTCCTCATCGGGATGTGTTCTGCCCGAAAAGGACTAGACGGATACCACAGGGTGAAACCTTGATTGGTAGCCTCAAGATGGGGTCTGAAGGTGAAGAAGTACAATTTTTTTTTTATCGAAGATCAATTGTTCGCTATGCCCTTTTGTGGTCGGCCGTACTCGTTACCTCATAGTCCATTCAGGGTCGTTGTGGACATTTGAAAGGGCGGCCTTGTTTATATGCAGAAAGCGTTTTTTGCTGACTGGATACGGTGTTTGGCTCAAGGATGGAGTATTTCGCAACTTTCGCTGGTTGCTTTTGCTAGTTCCTGTTAACTTACACGCCTCACCTTGTTAAGACCTGTAGACCCAGTCAAGAGTAAACCAGGCTCGCGCGATTGCATGGCCTTACAAAAGTGTACAGGTCTCAACAGGAGTATAGACAATGATCGATGGGGACCAGCAAAATGCCCCACTGAGCGAAACAGCCTTTTTCTCAAGAACTGTACACTTGTTAACCTGGACCACTTGGCAGGACACCATCTCCGGTACGGCAAAGCTGAAAGGGTTTACTCTACTGCTGTCATAGTAGAGCTCAAAAATCAAGGTGGATTTTTGAAGGCGAAACAATCTGATAAATGAAAAGAAGCCGTGGGCAAGGACAAATAATAAATAAAAAGGAAGCCATCGGCAACTCTTGATATGGTGCTTGTTTAAGAACTGCTTGTCTACTCCTGCATTTGACAGTGTTGCTAAACTGCTGAGCTGATAAGGATGCCCTATTGCGCAGCGATGAGCAGCTCTGTCACTTGTGCGCCTTCG